>UPTC01001534.1:0-15000 GCA_900537255.1 Acanthocheilonema viteae
CAAAAATTTTGAAATTTCTACATTTTAAGCTGCAATAAAATTGAGGAAAATTGCTGAAATGTTGACATAATCCCTTAAAAAATTGATAAGGGCATGTTCTAGCATATTTTTTAATATTTTTCCCAATAATGATATTAATGATTTGTTGCTGAAAAAAATAGAAGTGACAACAAAAATTCGGAAAAGGAAAACAGAAATTGGGAAATGTATGAAATCAGTTGAGGTGATACTTAAAAGTTGACGAAGCAATTTCACATTTGCAAGGATTGAGAAGGGTAAAATTACATCCACTGCACATTCTTGTTGAAGATAATCGTTCGAAAAATTCATAATGCTAATGTATTTTTGCAAAATTTTGTTCGATTTTTATTTTTATTTACTTCTTTTTTTGCAGTTGTATTAGTGTATGGGAATTTAGAGAATTATTTCAAGTGAACTTTTGCAATAATCCTCATTGTCGTAGCCATTGAATGACTCATAGTGAAGTCATAATAAAATGTGATTAGCAAATTTAGTTAAAATCATAATTATTCGTATATCTTTGATTAATTTTCTCAGTGAAACTTATCGAAAGAAAAAGATTGTATGTATGTATATATGTATGTATATTATATATATAATTTTAAATTTAGAATTGAGAATTTTAAATTGCACGTTAGACGCTACCTCTCTCAAGTTGCAATTGGAATTCACATCGAAAAAACCGAAAATGTTGTGCTTAAGTTTTTCTAAGCTGTAAAAGGAAGAATGAAAAATTCTAGTCTTGTGGCTGTAAATCAGACAAATTTTCTTGTCAAGCGAAGCTTACAAAACCATGAAATTACCTCCAGAAAAAATTAAATTTCCTTTCCGTTTCAAAATACTAAAACATGAAAGATGTAATTAGATTTTAGATTTTTGATTTAAAAAAAGGCTAGGAAAAATTAAAACGATTCTTATTAAATATTGTACAGAAAATAATTTCAGTATTTTTTATAACAATAATTTATAAGAATTTCACATCAACATTTATAAACTTCAGCTCAATTTTTGAAAATCTATAACCGCTTCGTTTGCTGCAATAATAACAGAATTTTTACAAAGTTTTTATTATTGTTTTTCATATTTTGATATATGTTTGATTTTTTTTACATGTATGATAATGTTACCAGTTGTTTACCAACATCGCCAAAATAGATAAACAATGATTATCGACACCATAAAGTACATTTAACAATACTGGTGAGAGGAAATACGTGATAGCAAATTGTAAACAGCAAAGTTTAAAATTTTCAGGGTCTTTTAGGGTAAATAATGAACTTTCAAATAGCAAAGGGCAACTAAAGTAATAATAAGTTTTGAAAATTTAAAAATTTTCACAAATCAAAGATGAAAATATAAAAGTAATTTGCTTTTATTAGTTTAATAGCATTAAAATTTTCCCGTTATGTTTTTTTAATGGATACCTTTCAGTGTAATTTAAATGCTTATTGGGAAAAAAGTGAATGATAAACCTTTGGATGGTCCGTCACCTTTGCCACTTATCATTATCTTAACACCTTCCTTTATACCTTTTGGAACTGAAATATATTTCATCTCCTCTGCGCTCATTCCCATTGCATTTGTCGCATTATTCTGTATTATTTCGTATTATTTTCCTATCAAATGTGATACGAGTTCTTCCATTTGTAAAAAAAGTCTGACCCTATCACTTCGTCGGCATGTTTGACATGTTATAAGTTCAATAGAACGTTTGATGTTGGATACTGTTCAGTAAATCTTTTTACCTGTCCAATCAATACTAACACACTCATAAAAATTATTTCAATAGTATTTATAAAGTTTCAATCTAATTTCGGCAACAGATAAACACTTTAAACAATATATGAACATGGATTAAATTAATTTCGGAGCATTTTGCGTCAAAATACTCTCATTGGTTTATTGACTTTTTTGGCTCAAAAAGAAGAAAATAATGATTGATAACAAAAAATTATAAAAAGCGTTTACAGAGAAGAAAGTATATTTTTCGTATGTTCACAGGAATAATGAGAAATTTTAGGAGCAGTAGGATGAAACATTCTATTATAATTATACGCTGATGGAAAGTTCCATCATCAGCAGCACATTAGAAATCAGGAGATCTGATGTGTACTCCATCATCTTAAACTATTTTAATAAATTATCAATTCTAATAATTACCCGTAAAAAAATAAAAACAAAAAGAATCTCAAAATACTCAAACTAGATTAGAATTTTTCTAAAAAAAATGAATGCTAACATTTTAAAGATCGAGAAGAAAACTTTTCAATGTCTTAAAACATGTTATTTCTTTCTTCTGTTCCGAATAATAGTGTAATTCTTTCAGATGACATAAATGCTAATTGTCAGAATTGAGAATATTAAACTGATAATAATATAACATAAGGCTGTACAGAGTGAATAAAAGGAGCAAATCATCATCTATCATCACTATTATTATTGAAAAAGCAAAAATAAATGAAATTTATGCCAGTGAAACCCTGCATGAATTGGAAGTTATTAACTAGAACCAGTATTTCATTCAGCACATCAAAAAAAAGGTAAAAAGAAATTCAAAGATAAAAATAGTTCAATTACAAGACTAATTCCCGATTTACTTGTCTTATCCTGAGTTCACTGGTAACTCCAGTGGAAACAGTCTGTATCGATTGAACTGTATCACAACAGATACTATAAATTAAAACAAAAAAAAAAATCATATTTCTGATATTTTGATTTTGCAAATATTGATTGCTGACATTGTCTTTTCTATCATAAAATTCTACCAATATGGACTATCAGTTGATAAATTTCTCCATGCCGCAAATTTAGTCCAATCGTTAAATTCATATGTATATGCATCATTGGGATCATGTTTCCCGAATGAGAGTGATATAGGTAATGATGGAGCAGGAACTGATGCTTCTTGGCTTGTTAGTACATAATTTTGACCATTATTCGAATCCCAATATTGCTGTTGCTTTGCATCACCTGTAATTTCATTAACAAAATTAATGGAAATAATTTGATCGCGATCAGAAGAGCATCAATATTAACATAAAAATGGATCAATTCTCTTTTTTTATGGTCCTATGAAAGTCAATCGTAATCGTATTTTTTTCAAAGGATAAGTGAAAAGTGGTTTAGAATAGTGCTGACTCTATTCAGTAAAGTATAATATAATTCAAAATGCTAAGTAATATTTTATACTTTAATGGATCATATTTTAGAAATACTTAAAGCATAAAACATTCAGCAGCAAAGACACCACTGAAAATCTATCATTTTTTTCAAAGCACATTATTTCATTTAAATTTCTGTTTTTTATCAAACTGCATAAAAATTTATGGAAAATTTTATTACCTTGAGAAGACCCGGTTTCATAACAAATGCAAAATTCAATTCGTGCATTTGGATCGCCGCCATTTGTAGGCAATTCGATATCAAAACTAAACGTATCATAAATTTTGGATGATGACGGTTGATAAGTTGCTATACGATCCAGAAAACTTTTCCATCCATCCGATGTGAAACGTATAAAAACTTTTTTCTCAAATGTTATATTTTTAACCTAAAGAAAATGAATTATGGAACAATATAGTCTGATTAAAATTATTGACTGTTGTCACAGAAAGATGATAGGACAATCGAAAATTTCTAATTTTCTTCTTAAATTAAATAATTACACTTTCGAGACTGAAAATTAAAAGTGAAAAAGAATAAATATTAAAAAAAGAACTGGAGAGAAACCTTAACGGTGCCAATCATATGGCATATCTCATTTTTGAGGACAACATTTTCCAATGCAACAAATCCTCTCTCGAGAGTTTCACGAAATTTAACGTATTCACTAGCTGGTTGTTTAAATGATGTAACCCATGAAGCTGATGTCTGACCGGATTTCTCATCCTCATCTGTTTTTCCCAGTAAACGACGAATTACCTCAACATGAATTTGAAAGTTAGATTATTGAATGAATGATGGTACTGAATAGCCTTCATCCCTACTTATTATCCTCTCTCCAAAGTTCACTCCAAACCAAAAGAGGTAAAGTAGTTTCACAGGATTCTCCTATTTCTTAATTATTGTTGTTTTCGCGGAACTAAAGAATTTGTTGTGCATAATTTGCATAATTCATTAGTAGGATAATTACTACTTGGAATAGGCTGGGAGTTTTTTGTTAAACCAAAAGTCATTTTAAAAATTATGAAAAAATTAAGTAGGCAAATGGAGTAATGAGTTATGAATAAAAGAAACATACCGATGCACTAATGGTTGGTGGATAATCGGAAGGTTCGGTCATTACACGCACGGTGGTCAGTTCTTTACCGCAATCATCAGCAAAACGTACACTTTTACATGATCGAATAGAAATCTTCGCTGTTTTAACAGCTACATCTTCAACAATCACTGATAACTGATTAAAATCGCCGACACTATTATCGATGCAATTGTTATCGGCCAAGTTTGCTTCTGATTTCCCCTGTGATACTGAATCTAAAATTCAAAATCATAATATTCAGAAAGTATAATTTATTTCTTTTATTCAATGAAGAAGTTATCTGAACGAGAATTTTTACTTTTGGTTTCGACAAATTTTAAATTCAAAGTTAATGATAAAGTGTTTTTCACCAGCATTGTCGAGAGATTTTTCAAATGTAATTGGTGCAAGCTGACGTTTTTTCAATTGTTCAATAAGTGTGGTTCGTGAATGGATAAGGCCTAATCGATTGAGTGCATCTGACTCACTCTGTGAGCGTACCTAAAAATAATTTATGAAAATTTCTTGATGAAAATAAAAATTTAGAATTCCAATTCTTCTTGATAATAAATAACTGATGTGGGAGTAGATAAGACAAATTTTTACAAAAGTCAATGACAACGCGTGCATTTTCGTTAACAAAGATATAAGAACGAACATTTCCAAAGGTCAACAAGGAAATGAGTTAAAGGAATTGCTGTTACAATTAATGAACAAATAATCTTGAAAATGATTTAATTATATCTATATCAATAATTTATCACTTAAATTCTTTGAGATTTTATTTCTGTAATTAAAATTTGAACAGTTAATAAATATTGAAAGCAACCACTAACTTTCAATAAAGATGACGTCGGATGATGTCTGTTAACAATCGGAAATGATGCCGCACGACGGCATACGGTTGGACATAATGTTGATAACGATGAAGCAGAATCAACCGATTGTAGATCATCTTAAAAATATTCTCGTTTAGTTGCAGTAATATAATACTTGTCGATGGTAAATAGTAAATTTTATATTAAAAACACCGTTATTTCAATCCACTTCTTTCGATTTCATTTTCAACTCCACAACTCTTAGAGTTTCATTTATTCGTCTTTTCATCTCAAATCTTGTCATTCATTCATTTATAGTAGCTAAAGTAGTCCACAACACAAGATAGTTTTGTATTATATTTGTATCTGTTGATACTATCCACATTTCGCTCTGTTACCTGTAACTATCGTACAAATAACTACTTCATTTCAATTTTCCTGTTCTGCGGAAAAGGGTAAATTATAAATTTGTACCTCTTGTTAGATATCAACTACCAAATTATTTTACTCGAGTAAATGTGAAATTGAAGAAAAAACTTCTTAAGAGTTCTAATAAATGAAAGGAATTAAAAATGAAAGCTGTGACGTTGTTGCGCAATCAGACTACAAAAGAATTTATCTTTTGAGATAAATAAAGAAATTTTTCTAAGTATAACAAGAACCGAAGAAAAAGGAATAATCGCCAAAATAAAGCAAATAATGATATTAATTAATAACTTTCTTGCTGAATATGTAATAGCACCAATAATATTGCGATAAGTTAATTACTGTCTTAACTTGGAATTTAAGTTCTAATTGTTGCATAAGGAACAAAAAACTTCAAATAATCTCGAAATTTTAAGCACTGATATTATAACTGATATAAAACTGCTAAGTAAGCAAATCATTTTCAATTCATGGCTTCAATTCAATTCAATTCTGAAATCGTTAGTTTTAAGTTTTTAATTCTTGGATTCAGTATTAAAATCGCACATAAGCAGAGTGTTATAAAAATACTTTTTGAAATGAACAGGAATTTACCTCGTAACCAATCCTTGGACAAATCTGATCTTACTGCGCATTGCATATCAATTACTAAAAAGAAAATCGTTTTGCATTTCCTTTTTCAATGGATTTCTTTTTAAACCGTTGCTAATTCCATTAAATTTATGCAAAAATTGTACTAAAAATAAAACAATTTTTCACTTTAGTAAAATTACAGAATTACTATAAAAATACTCTCAAAAATTAATAAATATAATTCATGATTTTGGAAAAATTTGAAATTTTCCTGGGTAAAATGCTTTTAGTGAATAAACATCTTGGCCTTGACGAAAAAATTTATTTGAATCTTGAATTTGGAGTATGCCATTTGGGGAAAGCATATGACCATAATATCGAAAATAAGTACTCAAAAAGTGATAATTAATTTCAAAATATTCCGAACAGATTTGAAGGAATGATCTCTTCAAAAATTATTATTATCCAGTACAGATATGCAGTAAGTTCAACAATTGTCACAATAAATAATCTGCTCCTCCGTTTGATCGTATCTCAAAAGAAAAGATAAAAGATTATTTTGCAAAACTGATCCCCTTATTACAATTTAAATTTCGTGAAAAATTTCTTCCGGAAGGATTTAACGAGTTGCTGCTTGTTAATTTCAAGAAAAAGTTTTAAAAAAATAAATAAAAAACAAACAGGAGGAAATGATTTATTGTTTTCATAATAGAAATAGTACTTGAATACTGCATAATCTCTCTACGTAGTCAGAGCTTCATGTAAATCAGCGTTAATTTGATTTCTTTATTATATACAAACTAATTCCTATTTCTCTTAATTTAATTCATTTTAGTATACAATTCTGGTAATGAATTCTAAGACAGTGTTATTATTCGCTTCATTTTAAATATTAAATGGGAAGAGAAAATAAAAACATAGGCAAAAAAAATTTCAAACAAGCTAAAAGGACTTTTGTTGTACAAAGACAGATGATAATCTAAAATACGAATAGATTAAGTCGAATAAGCGGAACGATGAAACTGTAAATTTCTTTGAAATATATTCAAGGAGATGAAGCCATATCAACAATAGAAATAAGCTGCAGTAAGTAGCTACACAATATTGTTCAGTTCTCATTTTGTTTTAACTTGCCCATATTTCTCATTTCATTATTTGGCTTCCTTATACAATAACAGTGGAAGAATGAAATTAACATTAAAATAGGGTACCAAAAAATTTTTTAAATTTTCAAAAGATTGAAGCAAAACGGGATCTAAGCTCAATCATCAATCTTAACTAAATCGTTTCGGGAAAAAAATTTCTTCTACGTAAGCATTTATGAAAGTCTGAACAAATTCATTTACCGAATATTAATAAATATAATTAATAAATATAATAAGTAGCTACATAATATTGTTCAGTTCTCATTTTGTTTTAACTTGCTCACATTTTCATTTCATTATTTGACTTCCTTATACAATAACAGTGAAAGAATGAAATTAACATTAAAATAGGGTGCCAAAAAATCTTTAAATTTTCAAAGTTTCAGTAAAACAAGTCTGATCTGGAAGAGATAAAATATTTCTAATCATTTGTAAATGAAAATATTGAAATATCTACCATACATCATTACTACATTCACATTATCTAAGTATTATTATTACATACATGCATGAATGTAACTTTGACATAAGAAAGTAAACAAAAGGAAATAAATTAGTAATTTTTATCAACATGCTTTCAAAATTTCTAGTTATTACAGATAGTTTCAAAATGACTACTTGTAATAACTCACTAAACAAATTTTCCGTCTCTGACTTTATCAGCTTACCAAAAAATATTCTTCAATTTGGACTAAACTTGCTTCATTTTAATATTTTTAATCATCGAGACATAAAAATAAGTGTTGCCGACAATTTCAGACAAGTCGGAAAGTTTGTATTTCTTGTTTGTCGAGAATATCAGATGACTTGAGATATAGATAATTTTGAATCAAACCGATATGGATTATTTTTAAATAATTATGCTCATTCATTCACTTTGAACTTAACTGTCAAACTTGGTGTTAGTTAAATCGATTAATTCATTTCACACAATGGGAATCAGAAAAAAAACATTTGATTTATGAAATATTATTGCTACCAGTGCTGTGAGAATGCATAGTTTCGAGAGAAAAAAATCTCGTTCATTTAGAAGATCGAGACAACTGCGCTTTCTCAAATGTTTTACTCTGTGTGAGTAATAGAAAATATCCTTGAAATTCCTCCGAGCTTAAGAATTATAATTTATTGATGTTCTGCGAGCAATTTTCACCTTTATGTCTATTTTACAAAGAAAATAGCATTCATATTGAAAAAGTGACATTTTTAATGAATTTTGCTTAAACCAACCTGAAGCAAGATAATACCTCGACTTTTCAATTTTTCTTCAATAAAGTTTTCTTTTTCACTAAAATGAAATTTGGGACCAATTATAAATGCACCTGAGTAATTAAATTTAGAGCAAAAAAAAATTAAACTACGGGAAAATGAAAATGATAAGAGGAATGGGATCCTTCAATATTGTTTAGATTTCATCATCAAAGCTTTTAGACTTTTTTATTAAAATTACAATTATTCAAATAATTTCGCTAAAATCAACTGTGTTAAGCATCGGTTCAAATATAGATATAAATTAGAAGATAAGCTAAGGCTGAGAAAATATTCCTTATATTGAATCATTCAGCAGTTTTCTAAATTCATTGTTTCCATACACGAAATCAATTAGATTTAAATGGACATCCAATTTTAAGATAATTTTTTTATGTAACTACTAAATGCATCAATTAACTGATCGAGAAGTATTTGTAATAAATAAATAACTTTTTAATGGCAAAAACAATCACTCTAAAAATGACGTAAAATGTATAAAATACCGATTTATGCCGATATTTACTTTTAATCTGTATTATACGAAGTGTTTCACATATATCTATCTGTGTTTGTATTTGTGCATGCATGCATGCACGCGCAACTATGCACTAATCAATAGATCATGATATATTGATGTATTATTAAAATATTATTGTCATTATTATTTCGTTTTAAATTATTAACATTTTTGTTTTATAGAAAAATTGAAGCTGTGCTATATGTTGCACTGTTAAAACAAATTGATTAAATCTGTTGAATGATGGATAGATCAAGCGGAATCATTTAACAGTTATGACAATAAACTCTTTTGTGACAGTTAATTGATGCGGTATAAACATTACGCTATTACATTAAAATATGCCCTATGAGATGATTATATGACAAGAAAAGGAAAAGTTTGTTTGTTCCTTCATTTATGAGACTTTCTTGCTTACAAACATTATCATCTCATTCATTTCTAACTTTTCTATATTCTATCATGGCTATTGAAAATATAAATATAAATGTTGGATGTGATGGAAAATACGTGATCTTAATTGGCGCTATTATAATTATCTATTATTTGTTGAATGAAAGCTTTTGAAATTAGCAGAACATAAGTGTAATTAGTTTCAATTGTTTAAATTCTTCAAATAACTTTTTAGTTATCCACTCTACAATTCTCTGCAACTATAAAATGAGAAATTCAGAGGCATGCTTTTAATTAACGAAAACTCCCAATTCTTTTTCATATATGCATTTGGAAGAAAAGTATACCATATTTTTCATCAAACTGTATTCTGTAATATTATTCTTTATGGTTTTTTGTTACGTATTATTTACATCTTAAAAATCTTTTAGAAAAATATATATGTCATATGTAAGAAACATTCAAGACAATTTTGATTCGTAGCTTCCCATGCCATACTGAGAAATGACAACAAAAATATCCTATAAAAAAATAAGGATTTTGAAACAAACGTAAAAAGTATATTACAGATGGCAATGGCTATTTCAGGTTCGTACAACTTTTAATAAATTGTTTATAAGCTCACTTCATTATTGTGTAAAAAATTTGGGAAAAATTGAATACTATATTGAATAGTTAAATACTATAAATGTATGTATGATTAAAACTGACTAGTATAACGTGAAAAATTAAGACAGCATAAGAGAGTAGATTTCTAAATTGAAATGTAGAAGGAATTTTAGTATTTATCGAAATACGAAGCCAACTCTTAACAAAAGGACGATAAAACGAAATGGACTCGAAATAATAAATAAATAAGAAGAACAAATTAAGGTAATTGAAATGTATCCGAATTTAGTGGAGCATAACGGAAACAAGAACAGGTAATAATCGTTGATCGAAGAAATGAACGAAAGGGAAAGATGAGCTCGAATGGATGTGGGAACTCTTGTAGAGCTGTTCGCTATGTTCGGAATTCGGGTTAATGGTGGAGTTTGTTATATGGGTCCTTCAGATGCACCTCCTATAAGCTAAAGCTTCTCTTCCTCCATCCTCTTCACCCTAATCGTAAGTGAAGTTTTAAAACTTAACACTAGAAAAAAAACCAAAAGCAGTTGTTCCAGCTTGTTGTTAGAACTGTGATGTAAAATGCATTCAAACACAGTATATTTCTTGTTAAACTACGGAAATGTTACAAACTAAGGGAAAAAAATTTAAAGTTCGTGTTTCAAGAAAAAAATTCAGACAAAAAAGTCTTAGATGAAAATAAAAAGAAATTTGCATCACGAAGTTTGATTAAAGTTGTATAAATTTAAAAATTTCGGTATTTGATGTTTCAATAGGTACTGTCCAATGAATAAAAGTATTAAAAGTACAGCTACCTGATATTTGTCCTATTTGGAAAGAGTTTTTTCAACACTACAAAACTTATTATATGCCGCAGATGCTTTAGTAACAACAATCATTTGCCATTTAATGAGGAGTAATATGACCTTAAATGTGGTACTCAATTTCTAATTTTCGCATCCTACAGTGTGAAATGTTTTTATTTTTAAAGAGTAATCATCACTCATCAAACAGTCAGACCTATATTATTAAAACAAATTAAAGAATAAATATTTTAAAAAATGTGTAAAATTCTAAATTCAGAAACGGACATTTGAATTCTAGAGGTGTAAAGCTGATTTCAGCTTTGTCTGCGGCATACATTTACAGTAACATACAGATTCGTAAATCAAATGAGTATTTTCAATAAAATGTTTCAAAATCAAACTAAAATTAGATTACAAAGAATTCGATTATTTTTACGAAAATGGTTTAAGAATGTAAGTATTCATAAGGTAAAACAGAAACTTTCTAACTTCAAGTTTTACAGTTTCTTCTGGACAAAATGAATTCAGGCTTGTTTAAAAGGTTTCAAATTCGAATCACTGGAACGTAAATAGAAATAGGTTTGATATCAGAACTGATAAATTTTTAATTTAAAAATGCAACTTGACAAATCTCTGGCATGAAACTTGAAAAAATACCATTATTGAAAATATGCAACGCTTCATCAGCACAGCTATATATGCATGAGAGTGTATATAATTTTCCCGAGATATTCAATGATTCAAGATTGTCGGGTCTAATTTTTTGTGATAATTCAATTAATAAGACATAAATTCATAAATTCACATTGGCTCCTCAAAGACGTCCCATTCCACCAAATCGTATATCAAAAAAGGTTATTATACTCAAATCATATAAATTATTTATATAATTTTTCCAAGATAATGGTTTGGTGAAAATTTTTAATGCAAAAAGTCCTCAACATACTATTTCGTAATCAACCAAATATTGCTCCAAATGTCACTGTTACTCCATCAGGCACAATTTTATCAGCGAAAATAATTTAAAAAGAAAAAAAAATTTCTTTTGAAGTAATCACGAAAAAAGGAGAGTAAAAAGAATAACATGTCAAAACATTCTTGGAAAAACTTATAAAGTGTTAAAAAGAGGAAGGCATGCCTTTAGGTATAGAAAAAAAAATTGCAAAAAAATTTGTCGGAGACATCGGAATTATCACCTTTTATATTTGTAATTAAAATGAGAGAAAAAATTACTTTTTTGTTTGCTGCCGAAAGCTTTTTGTAAGGAAGAAAAGTGAAAAAAAGTCATTTTCTGTCATTTTGAAAATAACGAAATGAATTGCAAAATTAAATCGATAAATGAATTTAACGACGTACAAAAAAAAGAAACAAAAAACCATTTACAAGGGAAGCAATATGGCGATGATTTATTATTTTCAAAAATTTTATGAGTATGAAAAACTTTAGAATTAAAATTTCGCCTTCAAAAAGATGTGGAAGCAAATGCATACAATTTACTTTTGAAAAAATATAGAAATTTTGTTACTGAAAATTAGTACTTTGATCGTAGATCTATGAGATTTGACCTATAAACAAACAGCAATAGCTGCGAGTAAACTTTCGAAACGTCTGTGCATTGCCTATCAGATCATGCCAACAAAATCATTATTAATCCGATTTTTTTCTAGACTAATGTTTAAATTTTACAAAACACAGAATGAGTGAAAATTTATACAATCAATGATGTCCAGTTATCCTGTTTGAAAATTTTATTGCAACAGTAAAAGATGGAATGTAAAACAAGTTTCTGCAAAAAAAAAGAAAAAAATTTAGCAAAAATTTGATGTATTTTGTGTTCAATCAACAATTTCATGCTTATCAACAATACACTGTCATGTAATTGATGCATTTGCGGTTTTAAATTTTTGGTTAGGAAAGGAGAGAACTATAACTGTGGGAGGAAATGAATATTTTACATTTGTAATAAAAATTGTTTTTCCATTGTCGGGAAAACGGAAGGAAACAGCAAATGATATATACAATATATATGTGTTTATAATATGAATTGCTTTTCACTTATTAACTTTGTTCAATTCTTTTATTAGTGATTTTCGGCTTATGGCGACTTTCATTGTTACGAATAAAAAAGGAAAGGATGAAAAAGGTCTTTGATGCTCTATAAGAAAATTTTCCAAGTTTGTAATTTGCTAAATCAAGCTGCATTAAGAAAATTTAAGAATAAAAGCTAATAGCAGAACAAGTTCATTGTAGATGACCTTTTACTGTTTTGTATCACTACGGTAATATCTCTCTGAATCTGAACAATTCCAAAAATCATTTGATAAAATGAAAGGCATTTTATCACTAATGATTTGAAACAAAAAATTTACGTATACGCCTTTAAACGATGCGACAAAAAAATCAGAATTTTCTTTTTAATTTTGCAAAGGAGACTTATTTTCAACAGTTCACCTGATAATTCCACACATGAACCTAATGTAATGAAATATTGGAGTTCATTTCGAAAATATTTTGAAGTGTTAATAATGATCGTAAGAAAGCGAAGTTGGAAATTACAGAGGAAAGAACAAACATAATGAAAATGCGAAAAAAAAAGCCAGAAAAAGAGTGACTTGGAAAAACAAAAGAGTGCAAGCTGCGCATTACTGTGGAAACACCTGACAGCTTCAAATTTTTGTCGAGAATAAAGCGATGGTGATGGATATCGCGATAAGACAGAAGAGAAAGCATGAAGCATCAAGAATTCGGGAATTTGCTCGCTTCAGAAAAAAAAATTATCATAAAAGCATTGTTACTGACTGACCAGGAGCGAAAAATAGGGGAGATTACAAATTAAACTCGTCTTCATACAAATCAATTACTCATCGACTCTAAGTCTTGAGAAGAGTCATATTTTTTGTGCTAACATAGTTAAATTAGTACTTGAAAAGATGTTAATAAATTTGAGATGAGCAAATTTCAAGTTTTTCCCTTGTTTTTTGATTCAAAAACGATTTTCAATTTTCAACGCTTTACCACTCATATGTGTAAGTGGTCATTTTTACCGAGGAATTGTGGAAATGTCAGAAAAAAGAATGAGTTATGACATAAAATGAATTATGACTTGCACAGAAAGCATCAAATATTTTGGATATACATTTTTTGATGACAGCAAAAGAGTAAACGAAAGAGAAGTAGAAAGCTCATCGTTACCAACAATGCTGCTATGCGCCGCTACCACCTGTCCGGGCTACCAGAACATTACGAGTGATTGTTCTGGTGCTCTTGTTGTTTAAATCCTTTAGTGGGGCATGATTTTTCATTTTTCATTCATTCATCTTTCTCATAATAATAAATCCATATTTTGATTAAAAGCATCAAAAAAAAAAATCGATCACTAATTAAATTGCAATGTGATCAAAAACTTTTAACGTTCATTTTAAAAGCGAGAATGATAAGAAAAAAAAGAAGCTATCACGTGCTTTAATGTGCAGAGAAGACATACACATGCAAACATCGAGAGTATAGGGAAGTCGGAGAAAAACAATACTGACAGTGGCATGAATTGTTTGCCTCGTCATTGCAGCAGTTATTTTGTTAACTGATCGGATTCTCGAAACCACTGCAGATTTGGAAAGAAAGGTGAACATCCGCAACTATCAAACAAGAAAACTAACCTTTTTATTCAATTTCAATCTTTTCGTTCAATTTTTCGAAAAATGTTCTTGCGGTGTTGATTTGAAAAGAAAAAATGTAACGATTGATTAATGGCTGGCGTCAATTTGATCATTTTCTTCCTATTCTCTTTTTTGGATACAAATTTGGTGAGAAAAACTTTTATTGCTGTAAAAAGTGATTTCTTACACAAAAATTGCTTCGATCGCTTTTTTTTTTTATCTTTGATCATTTCGACCACTTAATGCAAGACATCTCATATTATGGCGAAAATATATGAGAGTTACTCGAGAATCGCCATCAAGTTTTTCTTTTTTGTTTACTTATTAGTTTGAGTATTCCTTTTCCTAGTTTTCTAAACATCACTAATTATCGTGTCGGAAACCCGAAACTAAAATTAAATTATTTATATTTTATCTAATCATGTTAATCATTTATTTCTTATAATTATAAATCAAATTCCTTAATGATTCATAAATTGTAATGTGCTAACGAATTCCCATGCTAATCTGCCCTGTCTTATAAGCCAAATTAATTCTAATCTAATGATTAA
>UPTC01001535.1:0-14996 GCA_900537255.1 Acanthocheilonema viteae
TATTTATTTGAATGAAAAAATAAATAAATTTTTCAAAGTATCAAAGCGCATTTTGTATGTTTTATCGAGAATGGCCTCTTCATTCGAAAATTTAGCTTTATTGTAAGAATTCACCATAAATAATTTTATTCGGAATCGATAAGTACGAATAATGCGAATTTCATTTTTGTTGACACATAAAAAATGAAAAGAAAAGAAAAATTAAAATACCCAACGGCTCACTGTTCGTATTGGTTGTTACAAAAATATTTTTCGATGAATCATCTCCTTTAGCTTCATCTTTATTAGCTTTTTCAGGAAGAATTAAACCATTTGGTGCATTTATCTCAAATCCAGCATTTTTCATTATTTCTTGACGTTTCTTTTCATAATCCGCTAACTAAAACGAAAAAGAAAAAAAACATTAGATCAAAAGGAAAATGTATTTTAAAAAATTATTATTTTTAAAAACCAAACAAAACAGTCAGTGTCTGAATGATAAATAATGCTACTACTGATGAGCCACATTAGCTATTTATTAGTCTCGTAAATGACAGTTTTTTAAATATAAATTGAAGCTATTTTCATACAAAACTTTAATTTTTTGACACTCTTCTTTGCATAAAATCACGAGTGATCGCTATTTGCTGAATAATTACTACATGATGAATTTTCTCTGAATGATAATTTTGAATTTTGTAATTTTTAAGAAATAAGCTTTATAATAATATACCCAAGTATACAAAAATTTGATTACAACTGGTTTTACAGATCGAAATGTAGAAATTCATCGTAATTTATTAAAATAATGATTGTTTTATATTGGTCAGGACAGATTACCAACAATGATGGAAATTTGTTACACTTTTGGTAGTGGTCGTAAGCAGAAATAAATTGAAAGATTATTATCAAAAAAGAAAATTTTATGAAAATGCTAGCAAATGATGAAAATTATCATCGAAATTTATTGGTTATTTAAAAATTCTGAATCCAATTAATTATTGGCAGTTAAGATTAACAATTTTACAAGAAGAAAAATTTTTATCAATATCTTTTAATTCTTTTTTATTACATGTTTGATTTTACAAAATTAACTGCAATGTTGTGGTTGCTATCAGAAGGATAGCAATTTTTTTCCTCATTTTTCCTTAACTGACAGGCGCCATTTTTTTCCCTCACTTCAAATAAAAAAAAAAGAGAGAAAAAAGAAATTGAATGAAACATGGAAGAAATTAAGATATAACAAATAATTAAGATCCCTAAATAATTATGGCTTCCAAAAGCAGATGAATATTGCATAAAATCAAGTTGATTAAAGCTAATTAATTGCGAATATGAAATCAGGTTCCATTAAATCACATTCCATAACATCCGGTTTTGATTTGTTTTAGGTATTTCTATGAGTGTGAAAAGATTGAATGTTTACTTATTAAATTTGGAAAAACTTGAATGAATTTGAGTTAAAATTAATCGGACGAGTGGCAAAACTGACCACACATATTATTTGAAGATATCGTCCATCTTTTAACAGTTGCGCAATTCAAAATATTACATCGCATTTAAAATTTCAGCAAACTTTAAAGTATCTTTTAAAGCACGCAAAATTTTATCTCGTTTACATTCTTTTCCAACTATTCTTAACATATAAAAAATGTGTCAATATTGCTATACATTTTAAAAAATCGAATATGATTTTAAAGCAAGAAAATAATAATGAACGATTTTAATTTAAAGCAAAACTTTTCAAGAATAAAATCAAATTTCCATTCTTCAAATTATCTTTGAAATTCTGTATTTAATTAAAACGACCCCTATTGATGGAATTAAACAATGAAAATTTTCATCAATCATTCAAATCCTGTAGAAAAAAATTTAGGAAACATTTTACAGTAAACCTGTTATTATGATAAAGAGATCTTAAAAATTTTGAATATCAAAAAAAAAAAAAGAATCTTTTGCATTCCACGCCAATCATCGAAATTTGGGAAAAATTGTAGGAATTTAATTTTTTTCAAAGAAGTGAAAAAATAACGAAATTAAAAATGCGAATTTTTTAAATGTTTTATGAGTTAGAATTTGTCCTTGAAAGTTAAGATTTTGTTGTTAAATGATGACAATCAAATAAGAGGTAATATGTATGAATTGTTATTCAACTCCAATTTTATATCATTTGTTTTCTTTTGATTGTAAGTTAAAACTTCCTCATTAGTTTTTTGTAATTTTTCAGAATTTAAATTGTATCAAAATACACTATACAAAAAAAGAAGATGAAGAAAATAACCTTTATAAGAAGACCACTACTGCCCACCAATTTGCTTAAATCGCCAAGATGTGTTAGATTGGCTATCATTGGATATGTTTGAACAGGGCCAAGTAAGGCACCAGTATTAGATAATGGGAATGGCCTGAATAGATTGGTACGCAATGGTTGAAACCAATCTGTGAGTTGAGTGGAAACATCTGAACAAAAGATTAAATTATCAAGATTTTATATATTTCAATAAGTGAGAATTAATTTTTAAAAATTTAAACAATAATTGATTAACCTTTTGCTCCTACAACTTGATGTTTCAATTGAAACGGATTAAATGCGGCTAGCATCGGAATAGAAAATTGCAGTAAAGATGGTCTGAAAATTTATCAATTAGAAATAAGTGAAAATATGAAATTGACAAATAAATATGATCTAAAAATTTTGAATTTTCCTCATTTGAAAAAAACAAATAACAAAAATAAAAATTACTGCGCACTAACAACGAGCGGATCGCTTCTGACACTCTCCCTCTTCGAATTTGCGATCATATGCGGCTGTGAATCTTCCAGCAATTCCTCGGATGAATGTTTCTAAAAGAAATTGAAAGTTTTCCAATCCTTTTTGATCAATGATCACTAAATATCATCGGATAATCATTTTTCTCCGCATATCACAGAAAGAGGAAGAAAAGGAAAGTTTGTCTCTTTTATGGATCATAAAAGATTACATATAAAATTCCGAAATTTCTATTTAAATCTAAATTGTTCAGCATGTTGCGCTAGAAGGATGAAACTTCATGGTGTAAATGATAAGACTGATAATTGAAATTTTAATGATTAATTTTTTCCATACTCTTTTTTGTTGAGATTATCCCTTCTGGCAATGTTTCAAAGATTGCAACATTTATGCAGCAGAAATTTATTAATTATTTTTTCCAAGAATTTAATGAATATCGTGAAATTTTTGGTAATTTTTGATGAGAAATATTTGGTATAATGAAAACGGAACAATGTAAAATAGAAAGTGGAAAAAAAGCAAAATAATTTGGAGCAAAAGAAGAATGAAATTGAAAATATAAACAGAAAAATTTTGGTAAAGTTGAAGTGAAAATGAATTTTGAATTATAAAAACGAGGAGAAAATTTGGACGAAATTTTTGAAACTAAAACTAAGAGTATTTCGAAAAATATTGAAACCGGTAATATGATAATTTATGATGGAAAAAGGATGGTGAGAATAAGAAATCATTAACCCCATTTTATTTTTATCCTATTTCACCCCACAGGATATAATCAACAACGACAAAAAAATTTTCCCCTTTATAACAAATTTTAATCGTCCAAAGATTGTCAATTGTATTTTAATAATGCTACATCATTTTGGTTGTGTATTATAAAACTATCGTTTTTTTTTTTTAATTTTATATCACCTTAATCATTTTGTTGTATTAAATTAACTGATCTCAAAATGTACAAAAATATCTGATCTTAATTGTATTTTGTTTTTACTGTCTCAATTGCATCTTATTTTTACTGTCACAATTTAAAAAAAAAAATCATTCTCCAGTGTTATCTTATTTTGCATACCATACATACCATGCATATTATCTTTTTCAGCCCAAGAATGACCGATTTATAAAATTTAGAAAATTTAAAAATAAGTATTTAAAATTACCTGAGCATAAGTGTCCAAAATAATACAAAACATTGCCATACATGTTAAAGATAACATTTCATTCGAAACAATTGATGAAAAATTGCTGTTGTAACACTTCAGGAAATCGGTTAGCACTTCAGAACTGAAATTACATTAATTTTAGCAGTTTTATTTTAAATTTTTGCTTGTTAACAGGTCATGAACTTTCGATCACTTAAAAAAGTTATGCAATGCTTGGAAATACACTAATTGAACATTAAAAGACTATGAAGCAATGATTTTCTTAACTTATTCTCACGTATATACCCGAAAATTACTTTCACTTTCACATAGAGTTTTAATAACAAAGTAATAGCTGTATATTACAAAAAATTAATGACAAAAATTCACGTATGACATTTTAGATTGATATGAAATTGATAATGCGTGATGTTAATTTTAACAGTGAAATGAAAATTCGCATGCCTAAACAATATGTAGAATAATTTCAGGTAATAATGTGAGTTAGAATTCCAAATAAGATTTCAATTTATATTTGTTTAGTGAGTTAATTGCATTTATTTAGCAAAAATCAAATGCATAATCAAAGATATGAAATATAATTCCAGTTTCTAAATAAAATTATTTCGAATACAAATTGGAAACAATTCAAACAATATAAATATGATCACGTTGAAATAATTCAAATTTTATTATTTCAGCATAATTGTTTTTTTTTTCTTAATGCTGAATAAAATAATATTAATGATTGCTTTGGAATAATTTTGAATTTCGTAATTGTTTTACTCGATTATGTGGTACTACATGGAAAATGATTATCACACCGATTATCTCAATCATACAATATGAGAAAATGAAAGAGGAAATTATAGAAGTGCTGTCTTCGTCCACTATACTACTATATTTTATTGACAGCACGGGTGATGATCGGTTCTTCAAATTGAAAAATCTGGAATCCAAACATCGATTACTACCGCCCTATCTGCGCATATTTCCCGCAGCCAGTCATCATACGGGAAACAGAAATATATATTAGTGAGTTTATCGTTGAGCAACTGATTAAATTAACGTTAACATATCGGTTATCATTCCTTTTTGTGGGCAAAAACAATGTCAATCATTAAAAGAGCGAAATGAAAGCAAATTTTAGATGACTCTCGAACTTTTTCCTAATCAATGATGATAATTATTTCGAGAAAAGTGGACAATTTTTTTACTCTATGCATCATTCTTTGTCAATATTTTAGGTATAACTGATGTAAAAGTAGTTGTGATTTCTTTTGCACTATTGAAATTTTAATTCTCAATTTAATTAATCACATCATTTATCATTTTAATTATCTTTGCAAGCTGGACAATTGCATTGCATTGCTTAATTTTATATTTACATTAAAACAGATGAATGATATCAGACAGATAGGAGATTTCATATTTAAATTCAAAGTGACATTTATAAAACGAGCAGAGAGAACCGCTTAAAAGTCGTTGGGTTTGCAAAAAAGCCTTAAGATTAGAGGCACAGAAAACGCTCTAATGGTCGCACGGCATTTAAAGTAAATTAGGATGGTAAAAAGAAATTCAAAGTCGCCATATAGCAAACTGACCGAAAATCAAAAAAGTTCTATGCAACAATAATGAATGATTACTGATCGATATGTGACAACCGACGAAAATAAATTCTATGCAAAGATGATCACAATGATTGAATGAAGAAAAATCGAAATTACATTTTTTTTTTAAAAAAAAAATCACTATTCGATGAACTCCTGACAATTGATAATTTTTTTTTGAATTTGAATAAAATTCAGAAAATTATGTTTAGAAAATTAACAATAAGTTACAAACGCACGTCAATGCCTGGCACACCATAACATTTCAACAGTTGAGAGCAAACTGAGTTATAATTTTTTTTTCTCTCTCTCTCAATTACCACATCCATCTGATTCAATCGGCTTCATTCATTCATTCATTCATTCATTCATTCATTTATGATAACATTTATTTATTTTGAAGAGAAAATACTTTTTACGATTGCATAAAAACAGAAAAATGCTTTCCGAGAAACTGTATGAATTCTATTAAATTTCAAATTTCATTAAATTCCTGTGTTATAAAATAAACCTTAATTTCTCGTTCGCAAAATTGTTTACTGTTGCATTCTTTAAAAGGAAATAAAAGATGAATAGCTTTTACAATTAATGAATAAAAAGTGATAAATCATGATGAAATTACATTCCACCGCTGATTCACAATAAAATTCTCTCGGTTATCTCAGTTGCATTAATTCGATGAAAAAGTTCTACCCAATGGGCTACATTGGTTTAAAACGAGATCATTATAATTATGTTTGATTTAGCAGAATGACCAATAAATTATCATTAATCAAACATAATTTTAAAGGTATTCAAAATATTTATAGAATTGTTGAATAGAAACCAAAAAGTTGCAAATGTCATAGAATATGTATACATCAATATGATGACAATAAATTTTTCATTAGTTATTAAATAAAAAGTTGAATTAAAATTTTTTCATAATTTAATCGTTTGAATTTGAACGTTGCTTATTAAATTTCTTTTTAAACATCAATGAAAGAGATGATAAATGCAAAGTTGCTAATTTAGATAAATTAAGTGGAATAAGTCGATCTCATTCAACAACAAGAAATCATTTCCCGAACTATGCAAAAAGCCTAGGAATCATTAGGACTCACATATAAATAATAATTTCGAATTATATGATATTCATTTTACTGAAAATTAAATTTGAATATGCTTCAAGCAATAACATAAAAAAAAATGAAATTCTCGTTCACATAAAATGCCGTCTTCTACAAACATTTTCCACTTGCGCTCTAATGGTATTCTTAACAAGTAAGCGCAATTGACGCTTATAATTGTTGAGTGTATTCTCTGAAATTCTTCGAAATAATCTAAATGATGAGTATGCTGACCTCTTGTTCGAAAATAAAGATTTGGCCAACATATATGCTATCAATCACTAATTAAGTTAAACAAAGGACGGCACTAATGTTTTCATTCATTAGTTTAATGAAATTAATAAAAGGTCATGCAGTGGTCATTTGTTTTTCTAAATCTAAACAATATGAGACTTCTGGGAGGGTTCAAGTGATCATTACAGCGTAAAGTTAATTTTTTTCATTTTTATTATAACCTCTTAATGATTCAGAATTTTGTCCACTAAATACTTCCGCAATTAATTAATTACTCAAAATCATATTCTATCAGTGCAACGAAATGCTAACTCTTGTCCTAATCTTCTTCTTTGCTTAAATCAGTCTCGAGGGATCATTTCCTCTGCAAAATATCAATAATTAAAATTTCATTCCAGCTTGATCCATGTACAATGTTTCATTTATCGACAATTCGATTTAATTAAGCAGTTTTCAATAAAACCGTTTTTTTTTCGAAGTTAATTGCTGTCGATTTGATGAATCCGCATTTACTTCAATCGTAAACTGCGCCAAAAAAGATACGCTTGCTTAAACGATCTTATAACTTTAATAACTTAAGAAGCACCTTTTGATGAAACTTGCTAAACTCAATCCTGAACTCATCATTTGACAAGTACATCAAGACATGTATTTCCGATTATTTTGTCAATGTTGATTTAAGAGAAATTTATTTCTTCTTATAAAAGACACATATCATTTGGATTAACAGTAATACTGCATTTTTATTTTTTATGAAAGAAATTTACATAAGACGTCGTGATAACCAAAGCTTCTTTGCTCGCGTTAATTTATTCGCCTGGAATTTACACAGTACACTTTGGCAAAAAAATTTAATTTTTTATGTGGAAAAAAAGATGCTTTAGACTATTTGAAGAAGTAATTCAATAATTAAATTGAGAAAAAAACAATAAGATTTAAGAAAATTTCAAAAATTGCAGTCCATTCACTTTGTTTTCTTATTTACCTATTACAATAGGATTATTTGATTTCTCTAAGTTGTTTTTCCTTGTGAAATGTTAAAATGCTATGCTTAGGCATGCATCAAATATCAGAAAATTTCAAATATTGCAGTCAATTCAAGTATGAAAAATTAAAGCTAATAGATTTAAGTACGAATACGAGCTATTATAAAAGGAAAAAAATCAATAAATAACGAAACATTGGGATAACGTCATATATACAGGGATCTGAAAGACTTGAAGAGCCAAATCTATCTGAAAATTAAAAGAACACATTTATTGTCATATCAAAATATGAGAATAAATGTGTCCTTTTAATTCCATCATTAAAAAATATTAGTGATTTAACAAAATGAGTCAAAAAAATTAAGCTTAATAGATCTTTATCGAGAATTTTGCTACAATTTGGGTAGTAAATTAAAAGTGGCTTTTATGCTCCGTTTTGTTAATTAATGATGCAAAATTATAATGCGTCAACTGCTCGATACGTTAAAAATCTATTAATTATGAAGAAAATTTGAAGGATTATAGTTAAGCAATAGAAAATTTTTTTTAGAATTGAAGAATTGAAAATTTTGAAACATGAAATAAAAAGAAATGTACTTACCCGAGGAAGAAAAACCAGTACCATATATTAAATACAATAAAGAAGATTGGAAATATTACCAATGATATCTGAAGTTATTCAAATTTCATTTTATATTTGCAATTAAAAACTTTAAAAATGATCATATTTAATGTGGAACTTACTCTATCTAATTTATTTGCTGTCCACATTGGACATTCTAAGCAAAATATCGAACAGTTACATCTGAAATTTTTAAAGAATTGCAGATTTTTCTCGTTGTGTAGAAAAAAAAACGATTTTCTGGATGATTACAATTTAAATTTTGAATATTTCCATTTTAGCTGGTAAATTTTATTTTTTCGTTAATTTTTTGCGCATAGAAATTATTAATTATTATATAAAAAAAAACAAACCTAACTGTAATAGTTGACCCATTTCGCCGCATATATCCCACTGCAGCAAGTTCTATCAATGACGCAAATATGAAAGCCATTGAACTTAAAATCCAAACATCAATTGCTGTAACAGGAAAAAAAATCATGAAAGATAGAAACATCGAAAAAGTTAACTTTTAAATATTCTACACTAATACACGTGTAGTTTTACCTTTTACATCACTTGTTTTGGGCAAATTCCTTACAACAGATCCGAACTGGAACCTGAAATAAGCAGCAATAAGCTAAAATAATGAAACGCAAGCCATTATG
Source organism: Acanthocheilonema viteae (assembly GCA_900537255.1). NCBI lineage: Eukaryota > Metazoa > Nematoda > Chromadorea > Rhabditida > Onchocercidae > Acanthocheilonema > Acanthocheilonema viteae. The sequence goes on from UPTC01001535.1 coordinate 9,097, forward strand.
CTTTATCTATACAAAATATCCGTTCTTTCTTGAAATTAATTTTGCAAATTTTACCATTTATATCATAAAACAATGCTCACTGCTTATTTTATCTTTCCGTCTTCCGATATTTTTCAATGGGAAAATAGTTGAAGATTCTTACGTTAGAGCAAGAAGTGAATTTACACCAACTATCGTTCTCGAAGGAAGATTAGGTCCAACACAAAACGAAATCTACAACAACATGCAATATATTTAGGTCTAGAAGATGTCTTATTTTCTTTTAAGAGATAAATGCATTCTGTAAGTCAGCAAAATTTTTGAATTTCGATATGTAAAAAGTGAATGCAACATTAGCCATATAGAAAGACAGAACGAGCCAAAATAGACGTGACAAATGGCTATATGAAAAGTTTATAGCTAAGGAAAAATTATCACAACATACTGATAAATATCGAATTGATTATACGTTATGAGACCTTCATAAGAGTATAAGATTACTCACTTACTCCAAATTTTTTGTTTCAATTTAAGTAAAAATCAAATATTGTTTACTTACCCATGATATGAATACAGAAATATATGCCGGCACATAAACCTGAAATATTTGAAATTTTGCAAAGTAAGGATTGTAAAAATCAAACCATGAAATTCGTTTTCCTAAGAAATTTTTAATAAAAAAACGATATCAGAAATGCCCTTCGCATCCAAATATTAATACCGAGAAAGACTCGGAATTCATAGGAATTCTCATGGAAAACCATTAAAATTCTTGCATTTTCTTATATTTAATATTTTAAAGATGTCATTTATAACCTGTAATATATAAAAACCATAAAGACGTTGAAATGTGAAAGTGGCAACTAATTCATTCCACATTCCTGGCGGATATAGCTGAAAAAAAAAGCTTTTCAATCGAAAATTTAAAATAAACAATCGTACTGTAGGAGATAAACAGTAGCAGTGGAAATTCGCTGTTATTATAACAGATATCAAAGTGATATCGAAATAGCATTTTTTGGTGCAGGTGCAGAAATAGCAATCAGTAAATCATCCTTTATTTACTTATTGATAGGAGTTTATTTAAAGTAAATAAAAAATCTCTGTGCAAATTTGGAAATTTTTTAAATGAAAATGAGACGATAAAAATAGGAATACAGAATGTTCGTTTAATGTATCCATATTTTTTGTTTTTATTTATCAAAGTATTACAAAAGTTTAGATGATATTCTCTGATCAGAAAATATTATCTAAACTTCTCTAATATTTTAATTGCGAATAAATAACGTGAAATAACTTACTCGTCTAACACTTGATGCTGTATAATTAACAAGTACATAATCAGGTAATGTTATATTTTCCTTCAAAATTGTTATTGGTGGAGCTGTTTCTGTCCATTCCATTGCTACCTGCAATAAGGAAAAGAATCACACCATTTTTTTCTAATTACATAAAATGTTCGACTTAAATTTCATTCCTTATTTTATTTCAAACTCGTAAGTTAACTAATCCTATTAATAGATCCATCAGTCTTATCAGTGCAAGAAAGAAGTATTTCAAGATGTAACTTTAAAAAATTAAACAAAACTGTGAAATATACGTATCATGGTTATTCGCAAAGTACCAAATAGGTTGTTATCAGTATTTCAATAACTACCAGTAATAATTGATTGTTTTTTAAAAGGCGAAAAAAAGAACCTGTTCATAATTATGGTTAAATGATTCGTAAAATAACATACAACGTTGTTTATCGATTGGGAAAGTTCGTAAAGCATTAAAACAAGGACCTGTTAATTTAATCCTAAAAAATCTTAAGCAATTAATAATCTAAAATATCATAATTGATGATTTTCATAAAAAGTAACAATACAGTTTCTGCGTTTTAATATGAATATCTGATAAATCGTAGCAAAAATAACTCGGATGAATACTGCTTACAGTTAAGTTTTTTTGAAATTTTTTCTTTATGTTTACTTCTGCATCATATATTAACCTGGTTCTATTCTTTTTTTCATATTAATTTGTCACGATTAAAAAAGTATCATCATTATTATAGCTTTTTTTTTTTGTTAAAAACAAACCTGTAATTATGCCACACACTACCATCGCTATAAATCTGTAAAAAAATATTACTAAAAGGGCTATGATGGATTGAAGCATCTTTACTATTAACAAAACATGCATGAGGATTCCATATTTGAGACAATATTTTACCACCATCTACCGACATATTCCTGGAATTAGAGAGAATTTCAGCACCACTATAAATTCAAAACTTTGATAAACTTACAATTAAATTCACTCTTCTGAGGAAACAAAACTTGAGCTAATCATTAGTAATTACTTTTTGCATGGATTCATGTGATTATAGGCTAGCGATGGATCAATCCATTTCTCCGTTACATAAATATCCAATTCAAATTCACTTGTTATTTCGATTATTTTTGAAATCTCCTGAACCCAAATCTGAAGCCATAAAAAGATCTTAATTGAGCTAAAAATCTAGAAAAAAACAAACTAAAATTTAGCTTTCCATCTTTGCCCCGTCGTACTGTAAACAAGAAATACCTCGACGGAAACTTGTACATTACTGCCACCAGGTATTTTATGTTTATCATAATCGCGTAATAGTTCGGTAATGATAATTGCATCATTAGCGCATTTTTTATTCTTCTTAATTGGCCATTTCTCCATAATTTGGCCTCTCTTAACTTCATTATTATTCTCCAATGGCAATTCAGAGTACAATGAAGACCTTTAAATCGTTAACAAAATCTAATTTTATACATTAAATGTATTTTCAAATACTTCAGAATTATGTCTAATGAATTATGTTATGAAATTATACTAATTAAAAGTATTGTTGAATAATATTTTGAGAATGGATGAAAAATATGCAATACTGAATTTATATAATAAAAGTGTAAGAATTTATTTCAATATAAAATTATCGATTTGACAAATATCCCATAATTCTGTAGCATCGCTTGGTAAGTTTAATAAGCCAATGGAGTAAATAAAATGTTTCCACGGCTGTTTCTTTTTGAGTATTGTTTTTTTTTTTTTGCATATGCATGCAATATCCACGTAACTGAACGCCTGATAGCAAGATCTTAAGTTAAAAAAAAGACAGCAAAATTGATAATTTACGTATTATTCAGTGGAATTCTGTATTTACTGTATTGTCCACTGACAACTGTACAAGTGCACAATAATGCTAATAACGTCATATATTTCGAATCGAAGTGTCTAAGCTTCGATATACCAGGAATTGATGGTTTTACACACATACAATAGAATTATCTGAAAATATAACGATTTTCTTGTGAAATCCTAAAAATTAATAAAAAAAGTTTTTGGTTAGAATTATATCTAATCGATTTTGAAGTTATAGTAGAAAGTTGCACAATCTTTTGCGACAAATATGTCAGTCATATTTTGAGCAGCGAGCAAAAAAATGATCATGCATAATTCCGTATTATTGTAATAAGCATTTTGTTATAACAAATTTACAATCTTCAGTAGAATACCAATAATTAAAGTTTCATAGAGAGATTTAACAAGTTTTTTTTTTTACATTCTAATTGCAAAAAGAATGATGTAATATTACCTACGCTAATGATCTTCTGGAGATGATCTGCATTGATGTTTGATAGTTACGATGAAAAAAGCACGCTTTTCAAACTTAATCAGCTCTTGAAGATCTGCTAAATAAATCAAAATCATTCGCCTAATATCTGCATAAAGGTCAAAAGCTATTCAAATAACTTGTCTAACCGCTGATACGATTTTTTTTTAAATAAAAAAATGCTTATTCATAGCTCTAAAAGACAAATATCAAATTCAAATTTTCGCTTTCTAAAAGGTAAATGCTCAAGAAATGAGTAAGCATTATGACTCAATAAAAAAACAAACAAACAAAATTCCTTTCAAATAAATTGAATAATGAATGGAGCGTAAAAATTTCGTTCCTGTTTTTACACAACGAAAGCTTTTTACTACCGTGTTTCATCCTCATTTCATATGACGCATTTATAGGGATCGATCTGCGAATTCATCCTCTCTTTCGGTCTTCAATAGGCCATAATGCTCTTTCTGATACTTCTCCCTTTCCTTACTCCTCTCATCATTTTCATGCTAATAAACAAAAGTTAGCCTAGAAAGACAATTTATCTGCTCTATCCCTCTTCCCATATTGCTAGTTTGATTGCAATCTAGAAAAAGCAGCTTTGAAACTAAAATCTAGATGTTTCTTCTGATATTTTTCATGATTAAAAAATTTGATGTCCGTGATATATTCAGGATTTGTTTCTGCGTGAGTAAAATGTAAAGATGTAGCGGATTACATCAACAAATTATTATTTTAATAAGAAAGTCAAAAAATCCGACTTCTTTTGACCGAAGTCGGATTTTGTTTTTTTTTTTAATACATAAATCCTTCGATAAACCCAAGCTTTTATCGATTAGAAAAAATTTAGCATTACCGATTCAGGCGGTACTATGGAAAAGGAGAAGTGTTCAAAGTGGATTATGCATTTTAGTATTTCTTAAGAGTAAAATCTTTTCATAAGATTCTTAAGCGAAAAATTTTAAGTGATGTTTTTCCAAAATGTATTTCCTAAGAAAAAATTTTAAGTGGTTTTTACCAAAATGTAACATTTCAATAATATTTGGCTAGAATTCTCAATTTATTCAAAAAATTTTTAAATGGTTAAGTTTTTGCCAGTTTTTATTTGCAACTTCCGCATTCCACAAAACAATGAGCATTGATTGGAAAGAAAATAATGATGCAAAGAAGAGTTGCCAAATGATTGATCCTAAATTAAATAACCCAATTCATTATACTCTTTAATTGTAACACGTAAACGTGAACAATGTTTGCTTGAATACTGAATAGTTTACAATAAATCGTATAGCTGTCATATTCCTCAGACATAATTTTTCTTTTTTTTATTGCAATATACTCACCCATTTAAGATATTCTGTTACATTTCTACACTTCCATTTGCAGCATAACAAAAAAAAAAACGATTGCGCGGAAAACCAGATCCTCTGAAAACGTATTGATTTGCGTTGGAATAAAATTCACTACACCGCAAATGTTAAAACGCATATAAAAACTTATTAGTCAGATATACACTCTCGTTTTATTTCTTCTTAATATTGTCCGTGATCTTCTCAACAATTATAGACGATCATTTACAATGACTTCTCACGTAGGAAACCATTCCATGCCATTCAGCTGCATCTCAACAACCCAGCGGACATTCACGGATGAAACTGAATTTAGAACTCGAGAAAAATTTCCAGTGGCATGCGACGAATATGCAACTTATTAGCTCTTCTGGATTCCATTCGAGAGCTAATTCGGTTGGGGATTAGATCATGTTAGGATCTCGGAGAATATCTTTTCGGGAGTAGTGTGAAATGGTAATTAGTGAAGTAGAAGGGTTCATAATAAGTGAACTTTTTTAGTAAATAAGGGAATCTGGAATTTTTTGTAGTTGATATAATTAATAAAAGTAAGGGAGAGAGTTGACAAGATAGAGTGGTGATTGAAGAATTGCTAGAAATAATGGTAATATGTGATCTAAAAGGATGAAGGAAGACAATAATCAAGTAAATTAATGAATAATGAAGGAGAGAAGAATCATTAGGGAATACATTACTGTATTTTGTGGCATGTTTAAATTCTCATGAACTACATGCAGTATTTTAGTCTAGCGCAAATATTCGTTCGGCATTGATACAGAAACTATCGGATGATGCTAATTATCTCTTATGGGACTCCATTACATCGTATTTCTATATTTTCATTTGAATTAATTTGATTTTGTTTGTAATGATGCATCAATCTCAGTTTCACACAATAGTAATTCCATTGAGTGCTAGAGTAGAATTTAATTTTTTTTTTTTTTTTT
>UPTC01001536.1:0-11987 GCA_900537255.1 Acanthocheilonema viteae
TTTGGCATATAATGTGCTGTATTTTAGGAAAATTCACTCAACTTCCCCTACAACACGGTCTTAGATTATTTCACAACAAATGCAGTAATTATTTAATTCATTTGAGAGAAAAAGAACGAAGAGATTCTGAATTTAAATTTAAGAGGTACGGAATAAAATAAAAATGAGGGTAAAGCAAAAGCCTCGGTATCATAAAGATTAAAAAATGTGTGCTGTCAAATACCGTAACTGTTGTTAATAGCTACCAGGACAGTTCAATTCTCGCTTCATACTACTCGTTATTCGAAATAGCGGTCCATGTCCGGGAATAATGCAGTCTGCTAGGCACAGTAATCGTCTTCTCGATTCTTCTTGTTGTGTTTCATTAGCTGCTAACTGTTTCCATATCATCGAATCTTTCATGTCTTCTTTTCGTATGAATATATCACCTTCAACAAAATGACGGTAATATTTTCACGGATGAAATTTTCAGCGCTTCATTTTTTTTTTCATTCAAAAAAGAAATCTGAGAATGTTAAATAAAATGAAGATGAATGAAAATTCAATTTATCGGTTAGTACTTTTGGGAATTCTTCGATAGTTCTTATTCCCTCGTCATAATTTGATTTTCGGAATGAGGTGATTGATAATTTCAGAGTTTAAAACTAGTCAAGTAATTTCAATTTCTTCGAGAGGAAAATATGAAGAAGTCATCAATTCAATTAAATTTGAAAATTTTACTTGCTAAAGATATCAAATCTTACCGGAAACAATGACAGTACCGAAAAAACTTGTATTGTTAACAAGGACAGAGATATCATCGGATGTGTGACCCGGTGTTTTTAGCAAACAAACATTTTTTGTTAATTTTTCAACATCATCCTGAAATTCTTCTCTACTTTACAAATATTTCTTTTTTTTTTGAAAAAAAATAATTTTCTGAATATTCTATGTTTATCAAATTTTAATATTTTTGTTTTCAATAATTATTCCAAACATGCATGTATATTCTGCAACTTCAAATTTCATAACATTTCATTCTATTAACAGTTCTATTGATTAAAATGGAAAAACCTTAAAAATTCTTGAAAAATTAGAATGCCCTCCGATATGCCTAAATCGTCCGGCATAATGAAATGCATCAGGGAAATGATTAGTGTTACCGGAATGATCTAAATGACCATGAGTTGTGATCACATGATTGATTGAGGGTGGTGGAGCGTCAAGTTCACTTAATCCTGTAGTAGTAAAAAATTACTGAAATTAGAATTATCGAATTAAACATGAATATCTAACAATTTTTAAATATCTCAAAATATTCAAAAAATTTAACACATAATTAAAGAGATATATGTGAATGATAATCAATCATACTTGATTGAACTATAATAGTGTATAATTATTACAAACAAACTTTGCATAATCCAAGTACGTCCATTAATATCTGTAGAAAGTCCGGTATCCACCAGAATCCTTTCTCCGCCATCAATGATAAGTGTAACTGAAGCGACAAATTCGTAATCATTTTTATTATTCTGCACAATTGAACCCTGAAGAATAGATTAATTTCGATTAAATAATAGTATTATTAAATCATTATTAAATGTATTATTGAATCAACCATGAACATTAATTGCGATTTCATTGTCTCAAATGTTGACCTTTTACAGTTACTCTTCGAGACTCTTCGATGTTTATGATAAGCTTTTGAATTCATTGATAGTATATTTATTGTTTGTTTGATGCATTCAAATTACCTTCATTTACATGCAATCTGATATTTTTCTTGCTTTGAGTTATTTCAAAAAGATTTTTAATAAATTATCTCTTCTTTTAGTTTTTAATTTAAGACAAATTGCAGTTAAAATGAGCGATAAATCTTTTTGAGAAGATCTGATTTTTTTTTCCAGAAGAATGAACATTTTATAATTTTTGATTTAATTAAATTTTTTGTTTTTTCTTTTGATTTAATTACTTTATAAATTAATTTTTCTTCCTTTTAAATAATTTTTTTTGATTTAATTAAAATTAGAATATTAATCGTTCTAAACATTCCAATAATAATTAACTTACTTCTCTGATGATATAAATCATCGGATTCTCATCAGTGTGCATTTCGGATGTTGCGAACACAATTCCTGATAGTGTCATATCGTTATTTCCTTTTTTATGCTTACTAATAACAATTGGTGATAATATTTCATGAGGAGGATAACGACTGCTTTGTTTCAATGCTTAATTCATTTTATTTTAAATTTTTGAATATGAAATATACAAAAAGTCTGTAATGCTATTGTCTTTATAACATCATGACCTTTTTTGATCTAATTAAATACATTGGCATTTTTTTTTGTTCAAAATATTCTTATTTTAATTTACTTAAGTCATTTAAGTCTCGAGAAATTGGGTGCAAACCTTGATTTGTAGCAAGAAAATTGCTATTTTCATATATCTTTCTTGCTTCTTTCAATTCCAAACTTCTAAAAGGAACAATGATAAATTATACATGAATAAATTTCATAGTATATGTATGAAAGCTATGAAAGATATTTTAATAAGAATTAAAAAGTCCACTGATAAGCGTTAGTTAGCAAAAAAAAAAAAAATTGTTAGTAAATCGATTTTAATCAAATGGAATTTTTGCTGTTCCCTAAGCAATTAAATTTGCTATCTGTATAATAGAGGAACAAAATTGGACTTGAAATAGTTCATATGGAAGTCAAAAGATCAACGTGACAAATGATCGTTCTATTAGTTTTACAGTTTTACTTATCATTTATCTTCTCTGTCATAATCACACAGAATCTGTATTTACAAGCATACCTGGAAATCGTATGATTGTTTCCTGATCTCAAATCCGGATTCAAATGATGATAGCGAAGCTCAACGGGTTTTAAATCCGATACACTAAATGTATTTTGTTGAAATGATGATCGAATTGCTTCTCCCGATAATGAATCATTCTTAAGTTTATCATTTTCCGTCATTTCATCCTCTCTCGTAATATGATTTTTCGTTATTTTTCGTCTATCAATCATTCGCTAGAAATCAAATTATTACGATTTTCTAAAGTTTAATTGGAATTAAAAGCTTTGAAATTCGATCATACCTTACATTATTAATCGATTTACTCAAGACAACTTTTGTAGCATGAAATGGAATAAGTTAAATGTGAATTGTTTTCAATAAAAAATATTGAAATTTCAACCTGTAATAATAACGCGAGTCGTTTGAAATCAAATTGCGTTTTACCGGTAGCATTTACAATTTGTCGGAAATATGCTCCTCCTTTTAGTTTAACTATTCTTGATTTGAGTGTTGTAATTGGTGATGACGATGTTGTCGTAGCTGTTAGGGATATTCTCGACTTCGTATTCATTATCGGAATGATTTTTGATGTCAAATTGAACTGTATTAGGAAATATGTTTAAAAAAAATAAATACATAGTTATTGATTGAAGAAGTGAGCCAAAATTGTTATCAGTAGTTCATTTCAGCTATCATTTTCCTCTATTTATCACTTCCTAATTAAGCTACCAAAAAGCAAGGCGTTTAATTTTAATTAACCGGAAAGTATTACATTTTTACAAATATATATTAAGCAACAAATTAAAAATATGATTTAAAAGTTATTTTTTTATGGATCTCTTAACATTTTGAATTTTGTAACTTGTAAATTTTCTTAATATCGTTAGTTACTATTGCATTTGTTATCAGTGATACTGAGCAAGATTAAAGTCTTCCAACTTTCACCACTAATTCCATTAACCTTTCAACTTTCACCCAGAACAAGCAAGCAACTAACATCACCGCCAATTTTTACAATATTTCCATTCGATTCTGTCAAAGTATTCGCCGCTTTTGAAATGCTACTCATATCGGTGCTGTCTGATTGATCGATGAATATTTCTTCAAATGGTAACTTCGAAACAGAACCCTTTCCACGTCGAACAAAATCATGAAACAAATTCATTGTGTTCGAGCCTAAATATTTCAAATGAGCTATAACATCTAAAAAAAAAAAACTTTGCAATAACTATAATTTTAAAGGTAGTTTTATTTAGTTCCAATTTAAATTAGTCAATAATTCGATTAGCTAAGATTTTGAAAATAAATAAAAATTCTTTCATTTTCAGTTCAATTTACTTCAAGCTATGCTACATTGGCTTATTTGCAAAATATAAAAACGAATAATTAATGAGAGATAAGCTTTTTTAATAAAATTTTACATTAATTGATAATTAACAAATTTTGCTTTCTTTTAGAAGTATTAATGGAAATTTAGAAGAAAACAAAACTTACTTTTTTGTAGAAGTTTGATAATTGACAAATTTACTTTCTTTCAGAAGTATTGATAGAAATTTAAAAAAAAAACAAAGCAAAACTTTCTTTCAGAAGTGTTGATAGAAATTTAAAAAAAAAAAAAAAAACAAAACAAAACTTACTTTTTTGCAGAAGTACTGATCGAATGATAAGTAAAGAAAAAATAGCTAGAAGAGAAGTGGTAATGTGTGACATCGTTCTCTGAGAATTATGTAACTGTCATTCAAATTTCATTTTATTAAAAATAGGTTAAATCAATCTGTCAATTTGCACAGATAAGGGTGTTCGTAATTAGTTGAGCGCACTTATACATATATTTTTGTATATAATTGGTTTTTGTGCCATTAAATTGAAATTGAGGAAGGCATTTGCAATTCATTACGAATGCCTCACTTTTTTTTTTTGCTCCAAAGATTGCTGTATCGTTTTTCAACAATTAAATTTACCTTCAATTTTCCAATTACACCTTTTTCTTCTCTGATTCTTCATTTCATATAGCACAAAAAATTCATTAATTTTGTGATTTTTAATTTTTCAAATTCGTTTAAAATTTCAAATAGAGAAAATATGGGATATTTGAAATATAGTAAAAAGAATTTATTGATGTAAATTTAAAAATAAAATCAAAAAATTATTGAAAATATATACAATAAATGAAATGCAATGATAATTCTTTTGTCAGTTCGTTTCAAAATTGGTTGTTTCATTAATGACAGTTTCGTCAGTAACTCTCATATAACCATTTCTTGTAAAATATGGTATCTAAAAACCATTAAGTTAATTAATTAATCAACTAATTAATAGCGGAAAAAATAAGACAGGATTCACCATCACATCTGAAATAGTTCTGTCTGTACAATGCATAAAAGATATATAAGTTGTAAATTCATTTATCAAACAACACAAACTTTTAATACGTCTAACAAAATTTGCAAATTATTTAATTTAATTAAAACAAATTTAATTATACAAAAGTTACTTTACAGAAAAGTTGCCCGTTAAGTATAGTTTATGAAAATATACACAAGACTGGAATATATAATTTGTAAAATTTTAAGACATACAGAAGGATTTGATAGTTGCCTGTTATGTTCAATAATTCCGGAATATAGTAATGCACTGTCACCAAATAATAACAAATGTATTGAGAATAAAAATAAAATTTGAAAACAACCAGCCATCTGTTCGAGATTTCTTTTTTTTTTTAATTTAAAAATTTTCCGGAAATTTTCTTTTTTTGGTGCCAAATATGAAATATTCAAATTAGACAGTGACAATCAATGCTCATTTCATTGTTGATTTGCATAATTATGCAAAAATTAATTTTTAACAAACAATTTTAGAAGTTAGCACTAAAATAGGTATCTGGAAATGGGAGTGAATATCTTAAAAGTTAAAAAATAATAGTAACACTTGAAATATAAAATGAATTATCTGTTGTCATATCATGATCTAAATTTTTTTTTTTAAGAATTAATCGATGAAAATATTAAATCGTACGAATAAAATGACTTTACTTTTTAATCGAATTAATAGTTGGAATCATTTAGAAGTATAATGTGGCGAAATTTGAATTGTTTGAAATTTTATTTAAATTAAAATGCCTCGGAAATAGGCGGACAAAAACTATCAACTATTAAGTGCCAAATATCGACGAAGCAATATCGGAGCGAATAATGTTGCCGAAATTTCTATCAATTAAATTTATCTTCAATTTTCTAACTATATCTTTTTTCTTGTCTGATCGTTGTCTGATTAGAAATTTTAACTCTTTCATTCCAAATAACAAAATTTATTACTTCTGATTTAATAATTTCCCAAATTTATTATAATTTGGAACATAAAAAATATCGAAAATTTGCAAGGTATTTTAGGAAATTATAATATTTCTATTAATTAAATTTTTATCAATTAAATTTTTTCATCAGTTAATTTTAACAAATTTCTATTATCGTCAATTTTCCAATTAAATCTTTTTCTCTTCAGCCAGCCGTTTAACAGATCCAAAAAAATGGATATTTTTAGATGGAATAATTTGATAATCATCATATTAGAAATGTTCTTTCAAATTAGTACCTCTAGAAAGTATTTTCTGCAAAGTAACAAACAAAAAATTCCTACAACAATAATTAGAAAGTTTAGAAAATTTCTAACTCATAATTTTAATTAAAACGTTTCCAAAGTTTCTTAGAAAGATGCATCATCAAACCTAACAATGTCACATTACGAAAAAGCTAAAAAAATTGTGAAAATTTTAAAGTGCATTATAAACAAAAATGGAACATTTGAAAATTTTTTCAATAATTTTTTATTAGCAAATTTACAACTCGCAGTAATTTTTTTTTTCTTTTCAATTTTGAACAATTCAATCCGAGATGCATTTATCAGAAAATTCATTTCAATTTTCACTCTAACGATTTCCATTTCATCTTAAGTTTGTAATTCATTATCAAACCAGAAAAAAAGTAGTTCCAGTTAAAAGTGCAAAAATTCCAGTTAAAAGTTTACATTTCAATTTATACAATGAAAAAAATAATTAATGATTTGATCAAAAAAATAATAATTTCATATCGTTTAAAAGACTGAAAAACTCAAAAGTTCCAATTTACTTTTTGGAAATGAAAAAAAGGTATTTTTATCCATTACAACAAATCACTTTAATGATGCAATTTCTATCATTTTAAGAATATAGCACAGTCATTTCTCATCATCTTCAAACTGTTTCTGAATTTTCATATTTTTCAAATGGAAATCAATTTTGCATAAAAGAGCCAAATTTTGTTAAATGTGTAATAATCAATTATAAAATCTTCAATTATCTAAAATTTAAAAAAATAAAATTTTTAATCACCTAAAAAGTAATTGAAGTCTATTTAATTAATGCAATTTGAAATGGAAAAGAAATGATCGAGATATTTTGATCCAGAATATCTATTTTATTCGTATAAAAATGAAGAAGTTCTAAAGATACCTTAATAATAAATCACTTGAAATGCCTGCACTTTCACGTACGGGAATGTCCCGTGAACTTTTGCATTGTGCAAATTTGCTAAAATATTATGCTCCACATTTTGATCAAAACATTCTGTCTAAAAATCGACAAATATTTAATTTCAATGCATTTAGCAAACAATTTTAATGCAAAATTCTATTCATTAAATAATCAAATGAAAATTCCTGAATTAAATTCAGAAAATACTTAAAATATGAATATTTTTAAGCAAATAGTGAATTCTTGCAAAAAAAAAAATAAGCTACTGCAAAATTTAAAATGATTTTTAAAATTTCATATCTTAAAAAATATGAAAAATGTTGAAATTGGACTATTATCCCTTTCATGAACTAATTCGAGAAAGTCATTCATTTTTTAGAATTAAAAATATTTCATCGGAGCTAAAAAAAAAATCTTTTAATCTGTTCTAAATTAACGGTGAATGACTTTTTTAGAATTTTTGATAATACAAGAAATTAATTTTGCAGATAAGTAATTTTTTACCATAAAATATCCAACGAAAAAAATTCAAAATTTATGGTTTGTAAAAAAAAATTTGACAATTTAGCAGAGATTTTTGATTTTCATTTGTTGTTCTCTCTTAATGAATTTGCAAATATTGAAATGCAAGAGATTGCGATAAATTGTGTACCAATTTGCATATTATTGTATAGGTCAGATATTTATAATATTTCGAATTTAAAATTTAAAAACCATACTATGCAAAATTTTTGCTTTATACCTTATTTTGTGGTGCAATTTTGTAGTGGAACCGGAATATGATACCACGTCGCTGTCCAATCATTAGCAACGAAAAGAGCCAAATTATAATGATATCTAATGCCAGGTATATCATTTCCATGTTAATAAAATTTTAGCAACCGGATTGAAAATTTTCATAAACCGGATCCGGTATGTATTGATAGACTAATAGGTGCAATAATTTGATAAAATATTGCTTTAATCTTGCACATAAAATCTTTTTTTTTTGCTTATTTGCGTCTTTTATCTTATCTTCTAACTCATTAGGTTGTAAATGTTAAACAAACTTTTCGAACGGCTTCATTCAATTCAATGAATTTGAAATAAATTTATTACTCGATGACTCATATCCACATATGTCATATCAAAACTGTTGCTCCATCGTGCTCAATACTCGATATGCGAAAGATGCTCTACCACAATCATTACATATGCTCCCAAATACTTGGACAAAATTGAAATTTTTTTTGGTAATCTCCTTTTTGAAATTCTTTTATATAGAAAATGTAAAATTTTTATCACATTTATCGGAAGGATTTAATGATATCAGGAAGTAATTCTTATCAAAAGCTAACAAGCTATCTTTGTTGATAGAATTAAGAAATTTAGCGTTAAATCTTCTTCTTCAGACATAATTTATTGTGTAAATTTTAAGCTCGCAATAATTAAATTTTCTCTATCGATTAAAGAAATCCAATAGATTATTGTTTATTAGAGTCAAGAAGTTAATGAATTATCACAGGTGGAAAGAAGATTGATAAGTTATTAGCTATTATGGGTGAAAGGTTAATAAATTGTTGCCTACTACAGGTAAAAGATCAATTATCATTTCAATGTTTGCAAAATTCTGCACAAATATCGAATTTAGAAAAGTAATTATTTGATCATCAAACATACATATATATATCTATGCGTGATATTTCTAATAATGTTTATAATCAAAAAAAAAAAAAGCTACCGATAATTCTATCTTTAAGTATTAGATTTTAAACATTGTGATAGTTTTTTTTTCAATTTTTTGTTTTTTTTTGATTTGCATATCGTAGAAGATATTTGCTTTCACAATGTACAGTATGTAATTCTCTCGGGAAAACAGCAGTATTAAAATGAAAATGTTAAATTCCGGATTGATTTTATCAAAATATGATCATGTATTTATTGTAGTCCGAAAAAAAAGAGGAAAAGGATAAGAACGGGGGGGAGAATGAAATTAATGAAAATTGTCGGAAAATTTTTTCATCTAATCTTTTAATAAAGTTCATTTTTGTAATGAAACATTAAAATAAGTCAAAATATTAAATTAATATTTAAAAAAAGATTAAGTAATTCATTTTGTATTTTTGTTAAAATTTTGTTATGAAATTGAAACCACACATAAGTTGTAATATTTCATAGCACCAACATTATAGGATAAAAAGTACTGTATTTACAGTTAAAATGCTTGTTATGTAAAGCGATGGTTTAGGCGTTAGTACAAATCGTATTAAGCAATAAACTTTGTTGTCGCGCTTAAAATAAGTAAGATAAAGTAATACATGCTAGTAGTATTATTACTAATAAAAATATTGATTGCAAATTTGTTCAAAAATTGAAGGTTAATTGAAAAAAGCAATGAATGAAAGCATGATCATTATATTAATTAAAAGCAATGAATTTGAATGAAATGGAAAAAAATTTTATTTACTAAACGTTATGTAATAAATCCAATTAATTATTATTTAAAGGAAATAATAACAAAATTAATTTTTTTTAATTTACTTACATTTGGCGTAACACGGCCACGATACATTGAAATACATTTGATATAAAATATTCCTTTCAAATAAAATTTAATTCCTCTTCGGGAATTAACAAATTTTTAAATATTCAATTTAGCATGCCATTCATTAATTTTTTAAGACAATCATCAGTTTTGTTGGGTCTTCTTTGTTCAGCACTGTTGAATTTGCATATCTGCTAAATGTTTACACTCATTGCAACACAAATTTAATCGTACCAATTCGTTTTATGTGATTTGCTCACCGATTCCATTTGTTTGTTTGTTTGTTTGTTTATTTGTTTATTCATTTATTTGCTTGTTTTTGTTTCTTTATTTGTTCCTTTTTTTTTCTCATTTATTCCGACATTTAGTACTACTAAAATTACACAGGAAAGATCAAAATACTTTCAATGAATATCCCAAATTGGAAGAATAATTATCTTTGTGCAACATTAACTGCAACTGAATTGTCATTTTAAAATTTTCAATGACCACTTACTTTTATTCAAAATCACTGATAGAATTAAACAAGAATTGCATATGAAAACTTTGGGATGAATTTAAAAATTATAAATAAAAGCCTTCTACATTTAAAATACATTCAAAATTGCATACGAACTTAAAATTAATGCCAACATCAACAATTTATTCGAAATTCAAGAAAATTAACTTAAATTTCATAATTTCAATTTTTCATCCTCCTGCACAATAACGAATCACATAAAGATATTGATGATGATGATGATGATGATGATGATGTATTTGTAATAATTTATAAATAAACATAATAATTGTTCAATAGAAATGCAACATTGAGCATATATTTTATCTCGAACAGAGAATTTGTTTAAATGTTTGAATAGTTCGAGAAAGTAGCATTGCGGACGGCGATAATTAGGACAACCCATATCTGCAATTTAATTAGTTCCGATTAGCAATCAATAATCAATTGACCTATTAAATTATCAAATTTCTTTTTGTTAGATAGTGGAAGCAATAATTTCCGGTAATAATATATTTCTTTTTTGAATTCTTTTTTCATTTTCATTTTTTTCCGAGTTTTAAAAAAAAAATTATGGAAATTTTAACAAAGAAATCCGGTATGATGAATATTTGATCTTTCCCATTCTAAAAAACTTCTATTTATTACTATGAATATTCCTTCCTGTCATATCCCTCTACAGCATTCTTTTAATTTGTTTCAAAATTTAAATTATGAATGCAAAAGCAAAAATTAATTGATAAAATGAAATAAAATTGAGAAAATTTCTAACCAAACAAGAGAGAAAATACAAAGCATAATAGATATATCCATATTTAGTAATTTATGCTTTTAAAATAATCGGCAAGAGCTCCCGTTGTTTTGCTGCACTGTTCCGGTTGTACGCCATCTTCGTATATTGAAATTATTACTGCTAAAAAATTGAAAATTTTGTAAAATAATCAAAAATAATCTCATAAATATATATTTGACAAAAAAAAAAATTTTTTTCATGATCGATTAATTAAATCATTCCATTTCAATCATTTTATAAACAATCTGATATGCAAAAAAAAAAATTCAACTTAGCATTAATTTGTAATGGGAATGAGAGTAGAAAAGTTGCAAATTTGATTTTACAAAATGATTTTAAAAAATAATTTACTAATCATTTAATTTTTTCCCTACATATTTTATGGATTAATTTGTACAAAATATTTTTGATTAAATTCGCACAAATGTAAAACACATGTACATTTGTAAAGTAATTCATAAAGTAAAGTAAAATTTTACCTTGTCCGGTTTTATAGATGAAAAATCCGGTTGACCCTTTCTTTCCAATGATTCTTTCATCATCAGCTTGTAGCACGAAATATTTCTCACCCTCAAATTTCATACCCGTTCCCAATAACGTATCTTTATTTTGAAATCCTTTACCAGCTGCTACAGCTTCTGCTGCATCTAACTAAAAATTTAAATTAATTAATTTCTCATTATTTATCAATTCTTTTACTTTGAAAAAAAATTTATTTAGCAGCCATTTGTTTGCTTATTCTTTTATTTTCATCGATTAATTAAATAAAATCATTACAGCGGTAACATTATGGAAACGAATTGCTTGCAACAAATTCCTTCCGTCATTTATTTATCTTTTCTATGTTTTCCCTAATTTCCTTCTTCTTTTTTCTTTC
>UPTC01001537.1:0-13119 GCA_900537255.1 Acanthocheilonema viteae
CGAATTTTCATATCGTTCCCTCCAGTTATCATTAAATTTTAGTTGATAAAATAAACATTAGGTAGTGTGAAAAGAGGTATACTATTTTATAATTTCTAAATCATCAGTTCATATTTTGAACACAAGCATTGATTCTTTGAGCAACATCCTTTTTACAAGCTTTTTGCTTCCGAACATGTCTCATGAAATCATCAAACATTAACTTCCCCGGCCCCGGTATCCAATGGAACGCTTCCTTTGCTGTTTTAACGAGTTGAACGACCTGAATAGAATATTTCGTGCATAAGAGATAAACTAAAATCAGAAAACAGAGAAAAATAGAAAGAAATAAGTATGAACATTCTGTACAGCTAAGCATCAAGGTCTTGAAATTTTTCCGAGAAAAAATACATAAAAGCAATGCAAAAAATATTTTATCATAGTAAATAGCGCTCCGCTCAACATATGCTCATTCACTTTCACATTGTTCTGGAAAATTAATCCTCATCCTTCTTTCCTTACAAATTATCCAACTCCACTCGCTCTCGTCATAATTAATAACATACCTCTTCAACATCTGAAGGGACAAAGCGAGGATGGCTAAGCTTAGAGCTCGATGCAGCATAAAACATCTCAACGCAGTGTTGCATCAGATCGGCTGTTGGCGGAGCAAATCCATTCTGCAGAAGCACAGTTCGCACCTACAGCAGTTATTTATTTTAGGCATAACTGTGCTATAAAAATGCCTGAAGAAAATGGATTTTCGTTTTTATCTTTCTGTGCAGTCCTTCAAAAGTCTTGAAATGTTGTAGTTTCGTAAATCTTACATTTGGAACGCCAGCGGTTAACTGAGGCCGAATCGGGTGAATTACAGCTTGCGAATGGTAGCTAATAGAGGGCATCTGCCAATGAAAAACCTGGAAACAACTCTCATCGTAATTTTTGTAGAAAAATATCCAAGTTTCCATGATTCCAATCATAGTTGAAAAGAACAGTATATCACATTGTTGATTCAACAGCTAATGAAAAAAGAACGGATAGCGATGCAACAGATCGAGTTGCTACTTCACAAAAACTCTGGATGAAGCACCAACCTTTGCTGATTCAACAGCTAATGAAAAAAGAACGAATGGGGATGCAACAGATCGAGCTGCCACTTCACAAAAACTCTGGGTGAAAACACCACCTAATCGTGTTGCCACTGTAAACAACCAACGAACGTCTTCTGCGTAAGCAGGGTTCTGCAATTTTCAGGTGGTAATGAATACTGCTTTTTAATCCAGCTTCCAACTAACAGATAATTGGTGCAACTCATAGTCTGCTACAAATAGAACCTACTTGTGAAAATTTCGCGTAGCTGCGATTATCATCCAAGTTTCGATTTCCCATTGTTTCCATTGCTATCATTCCGACACGATGAGCATGAACAAGTTTCGCCATACGAGGATCTCCAACAACTGATGCACTTGGTGACGGTAGCGGAACATTTATGGAAGGCTGGAAAATTTTAAAACCAAAAAATTTTGAAGTGGAAAAAAAATTCCGGCATCTAAATTAAATGACCTGAATTGAATGACCATGCATAATGCTCGATAGTATTAACAAACGCTATTCAGAGAACAAAATGAGTTTGCTAAATCCTCCATATACTTATGGCAAACAGCCATAAATATCCAGTCCCATAGACAAGTTCTGCTAACTTTTAACTACTGTTTTGTCCAAAAAATAAACCTGAGGAGTTGTTTGCCCAAAATATGTGACTGGTTGTGAGGCTGAATGACAAAGTACAAGCGATGCAGGCGGAGGTAAATGATGTCGCAGAGCGTCACTTATTGGAATAGGCTGAAAGTGGTACAAGAATTAAGTAAAGTTAGTATACTTTTTACCGTCAAAATACAGTGCTTCTGTTTTCATAATTTCAAATTCATCTGTAGATACATTATGACAAAGTTTTTCATAAATCTAAACCACAGAAATTTAATAAAAATCGTTTTCAGTAAGCAGAATATGAATTTTTAAAAATTTTAAATACTTGAATGCACTGTTCCCCTACAGTTGGAAACTGACAACGGGTCGCTCCTGCACCAAGACAAAGAGGTTGTTGCAAAACAGTCAACGGCTGATTGCGCCTAGAGATCTGAACAGCTTGCATCGGACTTAAATTTGGAGCCGAATGACTAATGTGCAAGGCTCGTGATGGTGCAGCACCAACTACAGGAGAGGGATAAATAGTACTTGGTTGTTGTCTCGGTACCATCGACATAGCACCAACTGGTAACGGTCCTCTGTAGCAAAAAGAATTATTTAAAAAATGGTATAAAATTTTAACAGCCACATATTGCTCATTTTTTGAAACTGTATTTGCGTAGACATTAAAGTTTCTTTTCAAGAAACTTATCCAAATAAAATTACCAAACAATATAACATCTTACATCCATATTCTATACTGCTTCGTTGAAATAATGAAATATTTCTAGATAGACCGACAATATGTGTGCTCACCGTTGAGAATAGTGAATTCCAACTTGCGGTTGAGTACATGATACCGGAGTCACATAGAGTGGAGGGCGATGTGGCCCTGCTTGATGAAGATGATGGTGAGGAGGCATGAAATGATATGAAGCTGCCGCATACGGCACAGGTCTGCACTGAACAGGTAGTTGTAGCGCTTGCGGATTTGTAGAATAAATGCTCTGAAAAAATTGCTACTAGAGCACCGTACTCACTGTGCTTCAGACGTATGAAAGGAGGTGAAAAATAATATTCAATGTAATTCGCATCCTAGCATAGCACGTCTAACTAAAAGTAATCTACATAAATTATGTTCTAAATTACAAATTTTCTCTGCAATGCTTACTGTACAAACTATCTTTACTATTATATAAATTATCTTTACTGCTACTACTATTGCTTACTACTACTTATGTTTATTTTATTGCTTGCTGTAATCTAAGAAGTTTCTAGCAAAAAAGATGATTTTGAAAGCATTTCCTAGTTTTTTTCTTTTAGCATATTTTCTGTTAGGACTACTCGCAGTTACTATTTTCAGAGTTCACTGAAAAAAATATATATATACGAAGGAATGAATAATGATACACATCAGTATCATAGCTTACTTCATGAGTCTGTGACTGCAAAATATCACTGTGTAACTGAGAAAACCCAGTCAGATGTTGCGGTGAAGTATTCTGAAAGCTTGTCTGTGGACTACTAACAGATTCAGAATCCACAAACAAATCGAACCAATGTCTGGCAACTTTAAACAATACTTCCGGATACACACCATCTTTTTCAGCTGCCTGAAAAAGCAACTCTTTCTAGAATGGAAATTTTGAATCTGCGCACTTCATTCTCGTCTTTAACTATAAATCATTCAATAATGAATTTTAAAAAACGGCAAATAATTCAAGTTTTTACTATCTGTTTAAATGTTTTTATATGAGAAAGAAACTTCCGAGTGACACTTTGATCTCGAACATTTTTTAAATAGCTAAGTAAACAGAACCTGTTCAACAGCGCGACATGCTTTTTCAAGCATCTCAGAACTTTGCTCCTTGCACTGATGCAAAGCTTTTTGACTTTCTGCAGCTGTCAAAGCATATGCCTTCGGTAATACGCTCAATGCAAGTTTTGCAGCAGCTTCAACCATGCATGGATCACGGCTCAGACTAGCCTAGAACATATTTAACATTATTTAATTTGAAAAATTCGGAAGATAACATCAAATTTAGTCTAATTAAACGTATGTCTTACCTTGTCGGCCAACGCAGCGACCTCTGTAGGTGTAAAATGTGCTTCCCAGACTCGTTCAACAATTTTGATAGCAGCACAACCTAAATGTTAAACATGTAGCATAGCATATATGTATAAATGATTTTTTCCTTCATCTGAATATTAAACCCACCAATTTCGATCGCATGACCATGTATCCAACTAACATTGGTACTATATGTTCGAGTTTGCCAACTTGCAGACAATAAGTTGTTCAAGCCCAGAGCATAGAGTCCAATTAGGAATGAACAAATATGCAGTTGTCGGTGAGGACCTGTAAAAGCTCGGGTATTTTTTATGGTAGTTAGTGGAAATTTGGAATAAATCAGTATACAATTAAAAAAAATACCATTGCGTTGTGGATTGTTTTGACTGCCTTGTGAGGCATTAAAAATAACTGTACTCTGACTACCACCCGCTTCCAGAAGAAGACGTTTTGCAAGTTCCATCATGCAATGTGCTTGTCCTTCCGAAGCTTGATTGGGCAAACTAGGGATCGGCTTTCGTCTACAAACAGAGTACGACAGATGGGGTCATATTTTTTATCATTCTGTAATCGAAAAATTTTAATAAGAAGGACAAGAATTTCACAGACAAAAAAAGTTGCCTTATCAACGAATGTTGTTATTCTAAAATAAAAAAGCATTTATATCAATGCCGAGATTTGAATAAAAACCTCCAATTGTCCTCCTAACATTGAGTATCTCGAATGAATCTTACACCTATACAGTTCAAGTTTCATTAAAATCTAAAGTCTGTTCAAATTTTTGCAAAAATTTACAAGTAAAGCCGAAGACAATATTTCGAACAGCTAAATATAGACAATTGGTTTTTTTCAATAGCCGAATATATGAAAATAACGCTTAGTCTTGACCGAACTGAGTTGTGCTAATACAAAAGCACAAAGAAATGAGGGATATACCTGTTATGTCGATAAAATATATTACTCAACTCTACTGGATGACCTGCAGGTGATGAAGGGAATTCGCTTGTACTATCCACAGTTAGAATATTTGAAAGACGGTGGGCTGGCGATGGTGGATCCGCTATACCCACGTACTGTGAATGACTTTCCTGAAAACAATTAGTACTCGTTAGAGTGCAGGATATGTCTCCACTATATGAGACAATGCAAAAAAGAAGAAATTGGATTATAAAAACATGGGATTAAATTACTTCTGCACTTCACACTTGACAACAGTAGGAAATAAAACTAGTAGTGAAATATAAGCAAACAAAAAAAAAATTAGTACAATTATTCAACTACTTGTTAATATTGTCGTTTGCTGGCTAAAACAACCAAAACTGAAAAAACGTTCAACACTTACATGTAATATATCACGCGGCAAACATCTTGAAATTCCTGAGCTGCTACTTTCGTCATATGGACTGTCATTACTTTCATCCGATGATCGTCGCCTACTTGCAGATGTTGCTGGTGATGAATCGTCACTAAAAAGCAATAACGATAGAATTGAGATGAAACTTATATCCAAAGTAATTGTTTTACAAATCATTTCTTTTTAATACATTAAAAATGAACTGATTTCATTTCCTCAAGTGTTTAGCTTAATATTATATAAGACATAATACACATCATGAAAGCAAATGTTATTTCATTACTCCTCTATTGGAAAACCAATAATCATTTGCATTATTTCATTATTTCCTCTGGGTCCAATACCACTCGTAAGAAATAACAGTTCATATTTTAACCTTATATTTTTTGTCACTTTAGCGACACAATTTCTTCCATCACTGAAGAAAAGCACAAACCGTAATTTGGGGGAATGAGTACCCAAAATACAAGCTAGAAGTAAAGCAACAAATCTGTAAACTTACGGTGAGTCGTGCGATAAACGAATAAAACTACTAATAAGCTGTTCAGCCTCATCTTTGTTGCTACTCGGTGCAACGTATACCATCCTTTTTTCATGCGTATTTTCAGTAATCGCAGTACTAGTTTCAGTGCCGGACAACCCTGTTAAATTTTATTAAATTAACTACAGCAAAACAGTTAACATAATATTATTGAAATGTAAAAAAGTCCATACTGCTACATCAACTTCATTTGAGTTTGTTTTTTGGACACCAAACCTATTATAAATCAAATAAACGAGAGGAACTTCTCTATTTCAATACCATTTGAAGTCTCGTTGAATTCGGTATGATGAAATTCATCCTTAAAAGGAAAATGCGGTCGTTGGCCATTAAAATATTTTTTGTACAATGGATCTTGCTCTAAGAAAAATGCAGCATTGGAATGATGATCTCTGCAAGAAAGATGAATAAGTTATCTGTGACTGAAAAAGAGTATTTCTTGCTTATCCTTCAAATGAAATGTAACAATATTAAAACCTACCTGTACATGCGATGCATAGTTGGATCCAGCAGCTTGTCCAGTACTAAAGCTAGTTTATCATTATTGTCTTTGTACCTACAAAGAATACAATAATGACTGCCCCTTACAAAGGAATTAAGCTGTACAAAACCAATGACGAAGAATGACTGCTCCAAATCCAAGCATTGCAATTACGACCAAAGTTCCCATTTTGACAGTGTTTTGAATTTTCTTCCGCAAATCTTCTTATCTCTTTCCTTAAAAAAACTCCCGCCTCCTAACTATCTTACCTCCCCTAAATAATCAAACTTGCTCTAAAATGTAAGATCTATCAAATATCATAGAATGTTGGAAGTTAACCTTAATAGCATTGTGAGTGCCAGATCACCACGCTGCAGTCGTGTGCTTTCACACAGCATAGGGTAATCTGCTTCGGAAACCACTAATTTCATACCCAATGCTTCTAGAGCGACTTTTATAGCTAGTTCTTCATCACAAGGGCGTCTCTGTACACCACTTTTCGTCACAATACCGCTTGAGGTGCGACGTCTACAAGTTAAATCTTTCTTTGGCATTTAAGGGTAGAATAGAGAGGTATGAATAGACATTTCAAGACAAAACAATTGCTCAAAAAAACAGGAAACTCACCCTTGACAGGTATTGTGAGAGAATGACAAAGAGTCTAGAATATAATGGCCTAGGGAAATAGGCAAAACGCAAGGCTGCGGTACAGAGGCTAAGAGAACAGAATTTTCTACGAATTTCCTTGCTCGATCTCTGATTATTTGCAGTTCCGGAGCACCAATTTCTATTCTTCGCAACAAGCTAATCAGCTCTGTTTCCTTAACAAAATCATCAAAATTATGTTTCTAAAGCTAGTACAACGAGTAACTTCTACTGACCACTAATATATAGTATTCTATCAATAAACAGCATATTTCATATTTCTCTAAAATAAGTAAGCTAATATCATGGGAAATCAAAATCATACCAAGTAGTAGAGTTTGACTTCCAGGAATTTGTTCGCAGCAGGACTACGAGGTAATTCAAGTACAGATATCGCAAGTGTAAAAGCCAATCGATGT
Organism: Acanthocheilonema viteae; assembly: GCA_900537255.1. NCBI lineage: Eukaryota > Metazoa > Nematoda > Chromadorea > Rhabditida > Onchocercidae > Acanthocheilonema > Acanthocheilonema viteae. Next base: position 7,177 of record UPTC01001537.1, read on the forward strand.
GTTTTTGGCTCCTTCATTAATGTTTGCACCAGAAAGAGTGTTCTAAAAGCGTCCTTCTGATCTTTTAAATGTTGAATAGAAGTACCAAAAAAAATAGGTAAAATAGATTTTTGTACATATGTACATGTAATTTTTTATATTTACCTTGTATATATGTTTTCTGCTAATTGTGATTTTTCAATAAGTTGTTCGTCAAGTTCAAAAAGAGAAGTTTCTAAGATAGAAGGAGTAGCAGCACTTGACTGCGAAAATCGCCTTCTCCTATGCCGCTGTATCTGCAGTAACAATGGTCAATCGAAAGTAACATTTTAAATTAAAGCTTTAAGGCAATATGAGACAAGTACTACATCAAAATTAAAAGTTGCAAATATAAAGATCCAATTTCAACACTAACTGCAGATAGTTCTGGATAATTCACTGAGTGATGAAGTAAATTTGGAGGACGGCGCAGCATTTCTTCCGCAAGTTCCACTGCCATTACACATGCCTGATGTGCATATCCATGAGACATTAGAGCTTCGCATCTGGCGAACTTGATGTCCCAATTTGATTGTTGTACATGTGCAATAGCAAATAATTCGTCAACATCATTTTTTGGATAATTCGTATTGCTAAAAAAGTCAAAAATTAATTGACTTCACTTATTTCAACATAACCATATTTATGTATGCGATATTGAATTTTCAATTCGAAAAAGAACAGATAATCTTCCACATCTGGACTACCTGACATTCAGGCATCCTGTCTCTGGTAATGGAGTGCCCGTGCTTACTTTGTAAAAATACCTTTTTAAGTACTAAAAAACTAAGCGAAAACACCAAATTACTAATTAATATAGAAAAATCTCTGCTCATATCATCAACAAGACCTGAATGTAGCAGCGGATTCATTATGATTTGTTGAACTGTTTGTCCGATTATTGTTTCTTAACACTGATGGACCTGCCTCACTTTCCTGTCCTGATTCAGCACTATCTTCTTCGACATCTTCACCTAAGGCCACTTCACGTGCAGCACAAGCAGCGGCGCGTACAGCACGGATTAGAGATCGCTCATCATGAAATTCAAACTGATGTCCACGACGTCCGGAAATGCGAGATGATTTTTTCCGTCTTTTACGTGAAGCCTTCAATACATACCAATTTATTTTTTTAAAATCACATTATAGTTTACTGAATTATTACCTTACATTATAATCAGTAAAAAAATAAGCCTAGTTTCAACACATTATTAAAAATTATCATCGTATTCGCCGCATGTGAAGGGTCAAGCATAACCTGTTGATGAAGTGAGAAATAATTTGTCCCAGTTGCATATACTGATGCGCGATAAAATGATGTGCTAATATCTAATAAAGAGGTATCTTCCGAAACACGTAGGGGGCGACGAAGAACAGGAATATTTGGACTGGACTTTATATTTGAAAAATCAGTAACTGAATAAGCGCTTGAGAGATTCTGAAACTTGAGCAATACTTTAATACATAACAGTTTGTTGGAGACTGTCAAAACCTAAATGGAATTTGAGAGAACTGTCAACCATGACATCAGTTAAACATTAATAACTTTTGAATTCTAGAACATAACAGTCATAAACAATTTTTAAAATAATTTACGTTATTCGATCCAAATAATAGTCCTTGTATATTAGTGTTATCCCAACTAATTTGGCATGCCCTCAAAGCACTTAGAAATCCCGGAAACAAATCAGCAGTAAAACGGGCATTTTCTGCGGATAGTCGTTGTCCCTGTCGATCAACAACTGACATAATGAAGCTGCTTGCTTGCTTAAAAGTGATTGAATTAATGAATTTTGCAGAAAAAAACATAAATAAGATAAAATTAAATTAACAGAAAGATGAATTAAATGAATTAGAAGCGGAAGGAAATAATGGTATTTAAATAAGTGGCGAGATTAACTTACTGATGATATTGAAGCTTCAGGATTTGCTAGGAAACAAATATACTTCCATATCCTCTCCACAGCATTCCGATGATATATTTGTATGAAACTAGTCAACTGAAATATATATATAGCGGACATTTACATACATGTTACTAAGAAAATGACATGAGCTGGCAAAAAAATTCCACTTATAGCTTTACGTACTTGTTCCCTTTCAAAAGACGATAAACGTGGGTTTAAAGCAGCAAGTCTCCACAACTGCACTATTTCATCACAAAGTGATGCACAGTTTAGTTGAGGTGTCTTCTGACTTGACATTAATGAACTCGATTTATTCGTAGAAGGTGGGCAAAGCGTCCATTGTCCGGACTGAGATAAAGCAGTTTGATACCACCAAATCAAGACCTAAATGTCAAAAAATTTAGATATTTAAAAAGATGCCGGAACCAACTCATTTTTATTACATCAAAATATACATTGCAAGTTCTGTTATTCTAGAATAGTATTAAACTAATAAAGCTCTCGTTATCCTGCCTTGAAACGTATCACCTAGATAATACGTGCAACGATTTATAAAAATACAAGAACCATGCGTTTTCACGCTTTCATTCAGCGAGCATTTTTAAAAATTGTATAACTCGAACTTTATAAACGAAATATTTTCCAGAGATTAGATGTCAAATATCTAAGAGGTCAACGAAAAGTAATGAAGTAAAGATTTCTGGTTTCGAGACTGTACACAGAATCTGGACAAAGAGTCATAAGGATACAGCTGAGTGACATTAAATAAACCAAGAAAAATATAAACCTGTGAACAAGCTAAGCATTCTTCAGTAACAATATGTAGAAGACTGGTTGCATTTTCATCACGACGTTTGAACATCTCGCGTACAATTGATAAAAGATTCCATAAGCCTTCAAAGCAAAACTTTTATTAGACGCATCCTCCAATACAAGCAATTGTCAGTAACATACCTTCTGGCTCTTTTGCTCTGTGAGGTCGAAAAAGAGACAACCACTCACTAGCCGCAGGTGGCTGATTGGATGATAAATATTGCACATCACTATAAACATAATGCTCTTGAATCAAACGTTGGGAACAAAAACTTCAACAAAAAACTTCTTATACATACACTTTATTTTTGATGTAGTTGTAATTTTATCATGAAAAAATATACCAATGCACAGTCGGTGAAGGAAGACAAAATTTGATCAGTATGCGACGAATATTTTCGTGCAGTGTACGCTGATCTAAGCACCAAATGGCAACATTATCATGACCTCCATCCGTTGGATCCGGTGCTCCAACTGCAGCGTTTATTTCAGAATTTGGATTCCGCAACTGGTCGATCAAACGCTGTGCGACAGGCAAGTACTTAAATTTTAAAATCTATACATTGTTACTACTAAACGTGAAAATATCTTTCAGCAATAACTTGAAAAAAAAATTTTTATAAATATTTCTCAAGGCAAATAAACCTGTCGAGGAAGATCATTTATAAGAAACTGGGCCAATTTTTTCAACTCTTCATTTGTAAGTTCATTGATTGAGTCCCAAATAGTAACACGATATTCGACTTCGTTAACTTTATTTATTCTATATAAACAAACAGCGACAACATGTTGACACCACGATGCCTTGAAAGCGCATGAGCAGCTACATGATACTATGCGACATCTGAAAAAGAAAACATTACGTATAATCTTATGAATGAGATCAGCATTGCACAAAATAAATACTTTGCACAGCTACTTATTTAATACAAAATTAAAAACAATTCAAAACAGACCTGTCAACCCGAACTGATACATTGTACGTCATCTTTGTGCGGCAAGGAGGGGCTGATGAATTTGTTGGAGTAACTATAGAAGATGAGTTTGTTGCATTCACTACGGCCGAAATATGATAACCTACAAGCAACCGATAGCGTATCTAAAGCACTAAGTTGTGCTCCAAAACCTCAAGTCAGCAGAAATCATGAGCTGAAAGACCAAACATTTCTATTCTAATCGCGTAGCTCCACATCGGTATCGATGATTGCTACTGACACAAAGATTGATGCAGATAACTGAGTCATCATCACATGCGAAATTGTTCCACAGTTTGCTTTTTCACTCATAGAATTCGAATATCACTAGCACTTAAACAATCACACAAAAATGCTAACCCAAAGAAAAATGTTGAAACTGATACTTCATAAGAAAGTGAAACAGGTCTATTTTGTTACAGGAGATCTAAGAAACCCAGCATTCAACAGACCTATTTGGAATACTTCATGTACCGCATTTGCTTGATATAAATATTCTCCTCTGTCAAATTCATCAGCATTGCCATTTGCCAAACAGCTGAAATAATGAATTAGTGACAAATTGAGTTAGGAAATGCCAATGAACAGATAGAAGGAAATATAATGCTCGAATATCCATATTTCGATATCTTCTCCACAACTTAGTGAAAAACTTACGTTTTCTACAATTTCCTCACAAAGTGAAATCATCGGAATCGAAATTCATTACCTGTATAAACGGACATCTTCTTCGCTTTCAGGAAAGCACCAACGCACTATGCTTAAGAAAAATTTGTCAGGAATTGCAGCATGCTCCACGAAAGCATTTTCAAATATAATGGAACGATCATTCACACCACTTTTTAGGTTTATCCGCCTTTTTTCAACTGAGATTGCATGATAACATGCCTCCAGCATTACAAATGAGAAACACCGTGCAGCAACACGAGCAGCTATTTCGGCAAGGCTCCGCACCTTATATGCTGCAAAGGATTGAACTCCACCTAAGGCATACGTTTAAGAATGATAGCTGCAATATGAGATGGAAAAAACAATGTAACCGCTATTTTCCTTTCTTTCTTGTTTCGAAACGAATGGCTATTTCAACAGTACTAACATGTTGTATTCGCATTAATACTCGTTGTTGGAGCGGGGGAGACTAGGTTCGTTGTAGTTGCTGAAGTAGATAGAGCATGTCGACGACATTGTGATGGTGATGTGATACCACCAGTGAAGCGTAACAACGAACTTGGTAACAATGGACCTGATTCGTCTCCAAATGTACGCTCTAAAAACTACGATTTTTTAGATCTCCTTGAAGTTTTCATGCACAAATTATAGAACTTATTACAAAACCCCACCGATTCCATTCTGTGCTGTTGAATTCCTCGTCGTACTCCATCCACGCCAATTCTGATTTAACGATTCAGCATCTGACATCCACGAACAAAGGGAATCTTCTTCAAAGCGTTCCGAATCCTGAATGATACCAGAAATAGTTTCCTTAATTTTTCAAAACGAAATTTCTGCACGGTAGTAAATGTCTGAGAGAAAGAAAAAACAACTCTCTCTAAACAACTTATTCCAACTTTATGCTTTTATTAAAAACACCCTAAATACTTTCAAAAAATTCGGTCTGAACTTGGCAGTGATGTAGGAGTGGCAACTGAGCGATGTTGAGGCATGTCCAGACATAATCCTGAATGAATGAAGGAAATCGAGAAGACATTACTGCATACTGACTGGCAAAGCCAGTTGGAATCACTAAGCCTAACCAGCAAATGGATTGCAGAAGGTATTATTTGATGATTGATGTCATAAGACTTATCGAAGAGGTCGATGCCGAGATATTTCTGATATCAGATTAAAACTGTTAGATCATCACTGATGAACACACTCCACTGGATAAGGGGGAAATTTTAGCCGTACTTCGAAAAACGCTGTTACTATATGACCTCAAAAGATAACTGGTCATCATCTTGGGCAGCAGCAACCGCCCCCATCGGAAGCTCATTTGCATCAACTTCTTCCTCACCACCTGCTGCGCGCATTAGCCATGCATCATTCGGATCTAGTTCTCCTTCCTGAAACCATCAAAAATGTACTGCTGTCCCTGGAAAAATTAGAGACTATAAAAGTTCTAAACCATGAGCTATGGCTTACAATTATTGGAGAGTGTGAGCCATCAACATTCCTAAGGGAACGATTCCAAGGAGGAAAACATGCCAGATTAGTTCTCATTCGCTTCCCCG
>UPTC01001539.1:0-14961 GCA_900537255.1 Acanthocheilonema viteae
ATATGGAAGATAATGAAAAACATTAATGGCAAAAAAACTGGTTTTTGTCATTGCACGTTTTATTAGTTTTTTTTCTGAATTATGTCATCTTTGTTTGTTTGAGCATTATACTTAGATTAATATCTTATAACGTTTGGGTAGGATAGACTTCATCAGCCTTCATGTTCTGATTCCTGCTTTAGACGGATAGGACATGGCTTAAAATTTTTTCTAAATCTAGAGAGTAAGAGTACCGTAGGGTAATAACGCTTTTTATTCTTTCATCTGAATCTTTGAAAATTTTGCATCTTCCCTTTTGTCTGATTGAAAGTCTTGTACCACTTCGAAACATTTAATGTGCAGTGCGTGTATCTCTTAATGGCTTTAATACATTGATTAGAACTTATGGCAAGGTGTCGTTCACATTTCTCTTACTTAAATACTTAAATAATGTTCCATGTACCAAAGAACAATTCGACGACAAAAATGGGAACGAAATTCTTATTCTTTCTTTTCTTTTATCAACATCTTTTGATCATGACATGATGATGAAAGCTTGATATTTATTTATTTGTAATATTTAATACCTCTATACATTGATTTGTGTTTGATCGTACATATTCAAAGAATTCTTATTGTAAAAAAAATTTTAATTTTACTGCAGTATCACAAAATGTCACATGGAAATTCTCCTACACCAGATCGAACTAATTCTCTATCTTCTCCTTTAAGCGTGGAGCTCGTTAACTTTTTGAAAGAGTCCATGGGAAGTATCAATATCGATCCATATGTTTTTGTTGTTTTCGGTGCTTCGGTAAGTTGGTTTTGTTAAAACTGGTAATATGAAAAAGAAGTCAGTTGCAATATATGCAACCATTTTATATATTGTTTGAAGTTTCAGATGGATTTATTTTATACTTTAATATTTCAAGATTTATTTTAAGTCAATTAGCAGAGAAATTTTACTGAGGTAAGTTTTCATCATGCTGACACTTTGTTGTCAGCAAGTTTTTTTTAGGGTGATTTGGCTAGAAAGAAAATATATCCGACACTTTGGTGGCTTTACCGTGATTCGTTATTACCAAACAATATTTCCATCGTCGGTTATGCACGATCTAATTTGACGATGGCTTCGCTAAAGGAAAAATTTATTGAAAGATGCAAGGTTATTTATCAAAATTTATTTACTTCTAGTTTTTGTTACAACTAGCATTGCAGGAACATTTCATCACTATATAACTTTTGCTGAACTTAGGTCAGCGATTAAAAGCTATTAAAAAAATGCAAGTAGTTGCATTTTTTTCCGTAATTCTAATAAGTTGTTTGTTGAATGCTTGAAACAGTGTGTCATTAATAAAACTGCTGGACCATCTATTATTTAAAGATAATGGTCAGTTGAGCCTCAATCTTAATTTCTAACATTTATTTTGCTGTGTGTAACCGCATAATGGAATACATTTCAGCTTCATTCTGGTGAAGAGGCAAAGTTTGATAAATTTATATCGCGCTGTTCATACATTCGTGGTAAGTATGATGAGTCTTGTGGTTTTATTGAATTGCAGAATTTTATCAAAGGAATCCAGCGGTCTTGTGACGGAAGTTAGTTTTGCTTTTTTCTTTTGTTTTCATTTTTACTTTTTGTTAATTTAGAATGCAGCAGCAATGTCTTTGCGTTTTGCGGGACAAAATTTCGTAATCGGTGTAGATTACATAATTTAGTAGTTTCATATTACACCTGTCTGTGTTACTAATGTAATGAATTTGCTTATTGTAGCGTTATTATCATTTAAGATTAGGTAACGGAAAATGCAATATTTATTCTTTGTAATTGTGTCGTAGTTAAAGGCAGAAGCTCAAAACTTTAAATTCATTCCACTTGTAATTTGGTTCTTTTTATGAAATGTAATTTGCAGCACCAGTGAACAGATTGTATTACCTTGCCTTGCCTCCTGAAGTTTTTGAAGATGTCACACTTCAGATAAGTAAGAACTGTTTGGACGACGGGTGAGTTGCTATATATGTTTTTTTTTAATATATGCTTCGTTCCTCAACAGTGGATTTGATCTGATTTGCGAACATAATTTTCCACTTTATCCTGTCTTGATTATCAGTAACGTTGTGTTTCTTCAAGGATAACTCTCCTTCATGACTTTATATTCTGGAATGTCTAAGGAACTCTAATTTCAAGGCATCCTTGACCTAGCTTTCTTCTGAAATAAACCAAGTGATATATATTTTTATGTAGCCTGTTCTTTGTATGATTTCTTATCTTAATTTTTTAAGTTAGTTTTTCCATTATTTTAGTACATACTCCTATTTCCTTATTAGAGATTCTTTATGATTTTTTTTTCAGTCGTTCTTGGACGCGTATCATTATTGAAAAACCTTTTGGTTTCGATTCAGAATCTTCTGCAAAATTGTCTTCACATCTCGAGCGTTTGTTCCGGGAAGACCAAATATATCGTATAGATCATTATTTAGGCAAAGAAATGGTTCAAAATCTTATGATTCTCAGGTTAAGATCTTATTTGCATTTTATTGTGAGCATTACGCAGTAGTATATACCAGGAAATTGAGGGAGAAAAACTTCTGTTGGATTTTAAAAACTTGATCAACCGATAAGTCTACATTTCGTAAGAAATCCCATTTTCATTTGGTTGTTGTTGTCCCCATAAAGACTAATTGAACCTTAGGTTTGGGAACAGGATCTTTAATCCTTCGTGGAATCGTGACAATATAGCCGCTGTTGTGATCTCGTTTAAGGAAAATTTTGGAACGCAGGGTCGTGCGGGATATTTTGATACAAGTGGTATTATACGGTAAGTTTTGAAAAAATCAAATATGCATAACACAAGATTCATGTATATTTTACTAGATCCGTTGTCTCTTCAAAAATGTAAAGATGTTTGTTGTTTCAGTGATGTGATGCAAAATCATTTAATGCAAATTCTGACACTGGTTGCTATGGAGAAACCTGCCAGTTTGGATGCCGAGGATATTCGTGATGAAAAAGTGATGTTTTTGCACATCACTATGCTTTGTTTGAAACATGGAACATCTCTGTTTTAAGCATTTACCAACTGTAATTAGAATTATATTGGAGTTGGTGTATTTCAACCTCATCTTCTAGAAAAAAAGTCTGTGGAATGCGCTGAATTGGATGACTGCATTGCTTAGATTATTATTTTTTATAAATCTTTGAGCAAGCATCGTGCTACCTCTTGTCTGTTAGGCCTCGTTGAGATTTATCCTGAGTAACGGTATGAAAACGATGTTGTCAAGGTCTAATGGACCTGTAGTAGGACTGGATCCTCGTACTTTCCAACTAATTATCTTAATTACTCTATTGTATTCTTTGAAAGCGAAATAATATAACACTCTGACGAAATTTATTCTGAGTTATGACATTTTTTGGATTAAATGAGCAGAGTGTAAGACGTCAATCTTTTCCAAGAACAGTACTGAAAATTTCTTAAAATAGTTCTCTCTTTTATCTCTTTCTGGAACTCTTTTTATCAGACTTTTGACATTGTTTTAGGTCAAAGTTATGAAGTGTATCAAGCCCGTGCAAATGCAAGATGTGGTTCTTGGGCAGTACGTCAGTGATCCGAAAGCAAAAAGTAACTGCTTCACTTAATTGGCAAGCATCTTTTTCTTGTGAGCATAAAATAATTTTATACTTTTTTACACTTGCAGGTGGGGAAGCGTGCTATGGCTACCGCGATGATAAAGATGTCCCTCAAGATTCAGTGACGCCAACATATGCATTGGCTGTCTTAAAAGTAAATAATGAACGTTGGGATGGTGTTCCTTTCATTCTGAGGTGTGGAAAAGGTTAAGGTTCTTTTCGGTCATTGATAAGATTTAGGTGAAAACGATGAATTTACTGTTTGTGACAGTTGTGTTCCTGTCAGCGTTGTCGATTTTCGAATGCTGAAGAGTGCTATAACTCGAGATGCTATTTTCACGTCATATATCAATTTGCTGTGACATACGTTTCAAAATATTGAAAGTTTTTATCGATATAAAGAGGTAAGAGTTCAGAAGAACCGCAAACAAAAAAAGGTGAAAAGTTGTATGAGTTGTGTCAGTTGAATTGTATTTCTTGAACTCTTAGCCATTTTTCAGCGCTTAATGAAAGTAAAGCAGAGGTACGAATACAATTCAAGGAAGTTTCGGGTGATATTTATCCTGAGGGACAATTGAAAAGAACAGAATTGGTTATAAGAGTGCAACCAAATGAGGCGGTTTATATCAAATTAATGTCAAAGAAGCCTGGCATGGGATTTTCAGTCGAAGAAACTGAACTTGATCTTACTTACGGATATAGATATAAAGTAATTATTTCATTTTTTTCATTCATTGTTTTGTTATTTTTGATTTTAGTGTAACAAATGTATTGAAACAAATGAAATGATCTAGTATGAACATTTTTTGAACATTAGTTTCTTAATCTTCTATTTGTTTTCAGGATGTTCGTCTTCCCGATGCTTATGAACGGTTATTTCTCGAGGTAATCATGGGTTCTCAAATAGATTTTGTTCGAACTGATGAATTGGAACAGTCGTGGAGAATATTTACACCCTTATTAAAACAGATTGAAGAAGAAAAGACGAAACCGGCCAAATATGTTTTTGGGAGGTGAGTTTTTTTGAACTGTTTTTTTATACTTAACGATTTCACAAATTGATCGAAGCTTTCTCCAATTCATGCATGCACTAAAGAACACTGTCATTTCATTTTTTATAAGTTGAGTTGGTCGCCACTGAAGACATCTTTCTATAACTCTCTTACTTAATTTTGGCTTACATTTTTATAGTATCATTAAGGCTATTTATAAAATTGGAAAGTTTATGTTTTTATGAAATACTTGCTAATATTACACCGATTTTGCAATTTTATATGAAATATTTAAATTTCAGTCGTGGACCAGCAGAGGCAGATGAAATGATGATAAAGCATGGTTTCATTTTCTCTGGTACTTACAAATGGGTTCCAAACACTGAACGTTGAGGGGCGAAAAAAAATTATATATATTCGGTGTTACTAAAAAGATACCGACGATTTATAAACATTTTCGTAAGATCACATTGAATTTGGATTGATTTTTGATGCATCTGACTTTTCGGGATTCATGTGAACTTTGTTATTTGTGAAGAAACTAAACTAATTTTTGGAAATATAGTGGTGTTTTCTAGTTTCTCAGTAGACCATTCAAATACTTGCTGCTTGTTTTGTCAGTCATTCCGTAATTTGTTTCTTTTTTATATGATAATTATGTGTATTTGTCAGAAACTGGGTAAGCTTGAGAATTTGTTTAATTCTGATGTTTTAATCTGACTACCATTTTTCTAGTTAACCAGTGTTTGGTAAAAATAGGTCTTCAATTTTCAATAAAAAGAATTGGCACTATGTTTGTTAGTTTTTTCACAAATGTAATGAAAATGAGGATAAACATTCATATTTATTTAGAAAAGGAAATATTCTTTTGAAAAATTTATATATCGATAGCGTCATTGGTGCCATTACTCTCTTGAATGAAGGTTGTGTGTTAATGCCATTGATGCAATGTTTTCTTTTTCTCAGTACTAGGTGGCTTGCATTCTAATTTTTTTTAGTCCAGGCTATTTAATATTATCTTCCTATTTTCCTATTCTCTCATTATAAGGATTTTCAAATGCCTTTTTGCTGCTAATTTTGTACTATTCAAAATAAATTGTAATCTTTCATTATTTGAAATTCATCATTACACTGTGAGTAAGGCTTGAAAGGGTGGTAATGTGTGAGATTTACATTTCATTTCAGATTTCTTTGACTTTTATCATGATAGTCAAGACGCTGAAAATTCTTAATTTTCCAAAACTATCCAAAATGTAAGACAAAATTATATGGTGATTAATTGTCAGAACCTACTTTATTTTATCACAAAGTTGCTTTGCATGTCTTAAACTAACAGTGTAGTTTTGCTACTATGTAGGCATAATGGGACAATTTCCTTACGTCCACATACCTCTTCAGTTTAAAACCAACCCAACCTAAGCCATTCAAGCAATTATTTGCATAAAAGAGATATATCAATTCTTTGTAAGTTACCAGATTTAGCATTGTACAACTAATTCAAACCGAAGAAAATTTTTGATACCAAAATTACTAGAACCAAACGAAACATTAAATTTTGTGCTACCATTCATTTCCACTTGAGAAAAAAAAGATACAGGTAAAATATTATATGGTTGAACGAATATATCTGACAATTATACGAATGAAAAAGATACTGCGGATAAAATTTGATTATGAAAAAATCGAAATTTTCATCTATCCTTCTTTAACAAATACAGGATGTTGTATAGTGCTACATCTGTCAATCAAATTTATTAATTCATTTTGTCTTTTATAGATCTGCTTCAATTCTCTGGTAATTTCGGTAATGACATCCCAATTGCATGTCCCTTTAATCATCCTAAAATTATTCTTAATTCTTTTTCCTGTTTGAAAATTTTGGTATTTTAAATCCATTCTTGATTATTACTTCAAACCTAAAGATAAGACAAAATATATCAATTTTCTTTCATGTTTGATCAAAAAGAAATCGAAATATAAATGAGATTTTAAGAATGAAGAACCAATAGGCAAGCAGAAAATTTGAATTAAAAAAATTTTACAAAAATTCAAACAATATATTTCGTTTTTATCTGATAATTTTTTACCAATCAGTTATGCTCCTCTATCCAGGAGTAAGTTGTTGCACGATTTCAAAACAGAAACTTTCAAAATAAAGTGAATCTTTTTAGGCCTCTAATTAAAATTTTCTTGGTATAATTTCAGAGAAATAAAAAAGGAAGAGAAAAGAACATACAGATCATCTCGTTGCCATCCTCGAAATAAATTTGGTAATGTTCGTTTGTCCCAGTTATCGGTGAATGTCATTTGTGCCGCAACGACGTAAATTATAGCTAATAGTAATGTAATACGTTTCATAATTCTTGATTCTGGATTAAATTTCTTTGAAAATTCCCCTACAAATATGTATACCATAAAATATGGTACATGATGGTTCGATTATTGAATGATCCAACGACATCGAATTATTTAATTCTGTTTTCCACAATTTATAAACCCCTCTCTCTTCTTGGACCTATTAAAATTTGAATTTCAGTGAAAAAAAAAACTTATTTTCCCCAAGTTTTGTTTTTCCTCCAACTTTTGCAGATCAAGACAAGCATTGTCACCAAATGTTTATCATAATATATTTGTTGAAGTAAAAGATAAAGTACCAGTAGTGCTTAAAAGCTATCAATTGACAATTTCTATTATACTAATCTTTTAATTTATAAATTACTACTTATTTTATCTAATATACAGAAATAATATGATAACAATTGACTTGAAAAAAATACTAAAAGCAAATATAAAAATTACGGTTGATCTGAAAAGAAAACTTTGGAAAAGATATATTAATATATTTTCTTTTTAAGATTGTAATAAAGTAAACCATCAGAAAGAATCAATTCAGCATTTCTATTAATATTTCTCTTACTTTCACCACTAGGATTTCATACTCACCATTTTGAATTTTAAAAAGACAAGAATCAAGTGATAGTTTATAAAAGAGCATGCTAAAATGTGAAATGAGCTGGCTTAGTATATCAAATTACACCATCAATAAGGTAACAGTCGACATCGCTAATAAAGTTATCGAAATAGCATACATAATTCTATCTATTTTGTCTCTTCAAAACAATATTCTTTACAAGTCGAAATGGAAATTTAGAGATAAGGATTAATTAATTCAGAGATGGGAATCGAATTATGATAATGTTCAAAGTTCATGATTAGTTAATGTAATCTAAATGATGAAGATCGTTTTCTAGTAACTGGAAGGAGGCTTATTTCAATGAAACTATTGATATTAACAGGTATACATTCTTATTCAGGTGAAAAATAGTCTACGACAAATAAGAAAAATATATTTCAGTAATTTCAAATTTTATTTCATTGTAAATTTCCAACTTCTAAGTTTACTACTGCATATATTTTTAAATCTATAATTTTTTCTAGCCTTTTCTCTTTACTCCATACGTTTATAGCACAAACTAGGCCATCTTCCCTAATTAATCACTTGGATTACGACCCAATAATATTCCAATAAGTTTGTTACTTTTTTCGAGAAAAATAACTGAATTGTATTGATTTACAGAGCATTACGTAATAATCATAGATTTACAATATATAATTTTGCAAACTTTGGTATCAATTTAAAATTAATAATTTCTTTCTGAAATATTGGATCTGACACTTATTTGAGTTAATTAGAATTCGTTAAAATTATTAATACGGTAATATTTTTAAACTCACGAAATAATTCGATCGGTTATGCGAAGTATGAGAAATTGCACTCATTTCAAAATGCTCTCCAAATTAAGTGACAATTACAAAAAAGGAGTTATTAATTTGGATTGGTACTGTGAATAAAATTGTATGAAAGCATTGAAATTTTTGAAAATTTGTTGTGAAATTTCATAGTAATTGCTTTTCTGTTCTATAATTTTATTAAAAATATTTGATGAAACAAAGCCTAGAATTAGAATTCAAAGAAATGATGTTACAATGATACAGTAAAGCTTAAATTAAATAATGAAATTGGATTTAGATTAGTATCGTAAAGAAGGCTGCATGAAATTATGCCATTCAGCCATTTTCATTTTAACTGGCTATTCATCCTACTTTAATACAACAATTGTATTTATGCATGTGAAAAAATAATAGAAATTCATCTAATGCGTAATAATGGTATTGGCTTTTTTTCCTCATTTCAATTTCTTTTATTATTCAAATCACTCAGTTAAAAGTGAAACGAAGCCCTCCCCGTATTGCTTTTTCCGATCCTGTGAAATCGAAATAATTTATTTTCAGACATCGTAAATCCTACTCATTCCATTGCTCATTTATCATTCAAACATCAATCATTTGAGTCTTATAGGTCATTTTATCACCACCAACATTAATCATCGTAATCAGTTTCACTGAAAATCTTATTCTAAAAACATTGGTCAAGATTTGCAGAAGTTCCATTTAGTTCCTCAGCAAGATAATTGTGATTCATTTTTCTTGCATTTTTTCAAATAATCACTATTGATACTCTTGAGCGAAACAGTGATGAACCATTGCTAGATTTTTTAACTATTTTTATCAACTACTAATTTATTTTGTAGACTAACTTTCTTAAAGTTTCACATCCTATATTGATAAAATTTTTTAATTTTTAATTAACCATTTTTTGCAAAAATATTTTTACCTCTGAATACTGTTTAATATGGCAAAACTAATTTGAATGAAAATTTTTCAAGGCTTGCAAATTTGGAATGCTGGAAAGATATTTCATTTTAAAAAGATTTGCAAATTTTATATTCTGAATAAAATTTGCAAAATACAAACATAAACATTATGATGATAAAAAATGAATATAAAGAAGAAGTCAAGAAAGAAACTATCTATTGATTAAGAAGATTAAATGCCGAATCGTTTAATTTAACTATGAATGAAATCTCTCGCATTACAAGATTTGAAAGTAAGGAAAAAATGAACTTATAGAATCAACTAATTAATTATTATATGAAGATTTAGTCATTGTATTTCCTATCGAAGAATCAAATTAAATTGTAAATATTTTACTTGTTTAGTATTAAAAGTTTTTTTGGTATTTTTTATTTGCACAGTATTGTATTAATGATTCAATGGAAAATGCGCACGAAACAATCTGTATATTTAATTTTAAAGTTCGATTGTCCTTGTCAACATAAATTTGAATGATTCAAATTTCACTTTCTTTCGTAGATCCAAGGGATGAAAAAATTTTTCCAGTATTAGTTTTAATTATTTCAAGTCATTGTCCTACTTCATTACTCACTGCCATCTCATACAAGCATATGTTTGATTTTAGTATTTGCTTTTAGATTTTTAGTTTTGAATTAAATTACAAGTTTTGATTGCAGCATTTTAGCATATTTCGAAGCATATTCCAGCAAAGGTGAAAATAGTGACTAAGGGTCGCTGAAGGAAGTTTGTTTTTTTCTGCTGAGAAATCAACACAGTAGAATTAAAATTAACTGCTACAGCAAGTTAGTGCAACAGATTTTTTTTTATTTATGAGTATGAATGACTGGTATAGTTTTAAAGCAACGATTATTAATAAATAATATACTTATCAGGGTTGCCACATTATAGTGATAACATAAAAGCATTCAACACAAAAGGTTATGTAAATATCAATTATCAGATAATGTACTGTGCCAGATTTTTATTTTGTCTGACCATCATGGAATTTACGCGACTCGGTAACACCACGACCAAATCCTTTCGGGCCAAACATTGCTCCATAGCATTGGGTACAGTACGGTTTCCCATCGTGCTGTAAATATGATTTTCGATCATAGATGATCAAATTTTAAGACGAACAATTTGTAAATTGCTTTATACCATAAGGAAAGTTTAAGTACTACTATCTGTTTATACTTCTTTTAAAAAGCAAAATTTTTCTTGGAAATTTGAATTGTCTGAAAATGAAAATCAAAATGACTTGCCACAGAATGATTTCCCGGTGTTAGTTGTTTGTTGCATTTTTCATTCACACATCTCAGACATGGCCGATGCCAATCCATTTCCATTGATTGTACACGTTCCGCTTAAAAATATGCCTAATTTAATTGATATCAATGCGAAGTTTCAAATTTAACAGTGAAATGAATCGTTGTATCAGTCTTTCTCAAATAATGAAATATTTTATCAAATAACGAATATAATTTCATTTCTTATAGTTCCATTCTGATGATTATCTAAATATGTTATATGGCATATGAAAATTTACAGTTGAGCAACTTACCGAAATAAACTGGTTTTTTGCAACGTGGACAGTTTGGCATGATTTTGAAATTCAGACCTGAAAATAACCCTTGAAAAACTTTATTTGAGTAATCATCTAACACTTTACAGTTTAAATATTTTTTTTAATAAGATTTTTATGAATCCAAAAAAATCATGAATTAATAAAGAATCTGGTACAGTTTTATGAATTGATTTCAAGATTTTATGTTCGAAAAAAGTTCTTCACACAAAACTTTCCTGCTAACAATTCGAAACAAAAATATTATTTATGGAATTTATAAAATATATTCGTTACGAAATGAAATGCATTTTAATGAATGAATTGAATTTCCCCTTTTTGTGAAAAATAGGAAATTTTTCCCTTTTTTTGTGAATGGAATGTAAAAATAGACATGAAATGTATTCATACTAGCGATGAAACATTTTTATCGTTTTTATATTTAAGAAATTTCTTACAATTTAAATATACTTTTCTTCAGGATGATAAAACGTTTAAATTTCTTGTATTTAGAAGTGTTAGCATGCGTGTGAAAGTTGAACTTTAAAAATGGCCAATTTGAACAGTTTTTATTGCTGCTTTCAAAAATGTTCACAATGTAAATAGTAGCTGTAGAAATGATATATGAAGCATTTATAGTTGGACGTTATTAATTGTAACTTAAGGATTTTTAGGTTTAGTGGATAATCAAATATGAGTGAATCATAGCAGTCACTTCATGTACTTGATAATATGGAGCAAGAAAAAAGATTAAGCTTTTCTTGCTTTTATCGAAAAATATTTTATTTTGATGAACTGAATTTGTAGTGAAATATTTTGAAAGAAAAAAAAAGTTGATGGATATCTTTGTAATTATGTTCATCGTTCATCTCTCAAATTTTCCTTTCCAAGTAAATGTTTGTAGAGGTTCCTAGGGGAAATGATGAATCGATAGGAAATGCTCTTTTTTTTTTTGAAAGATGAAATAATACTGCGATAAAAAAAATATAACCCCGAATCACTCAATCGACTCTGTCATAAATTTAGACCGTATAAATATAAGATCAAACGAAACAAAAACAAAAACAAAAACAATAAAAACTGCCTTTTTTTCTATCATTATGAAAATTTCACAATCACAAAATGAATTTTCGTTACTGATTTAATGAACAAAATAACTTTGAGTACTATCTGAGTACTATTTGTGAATATTGAACAACAATAATTGTTATTAACGATAGGATCACCTCAGTGATAGATACGATCATGCCGAAAATGTCTCAAACGAAGTGCTGTCAGTCGAGATATATTCCTGTATATGTATTAATGCGTCATCATAAATGCATTATCATACAGATAATTCGATGAGTTGGCTGACTCATTTAATTTTTCCGGCTGATTCATACATAGCATGTGAAATTTACGTTAATGGGCTAGGTATTTTGTGAATTTTCGGATGATAAATGAGATAGACACATTGGATACGGTTCTACCGTCATTATTGATTCATGTTGAATTTTTATGAGATAGATCCAAAAAGCTTAAAGCTCACAAAATAGAACAATCGTAAATTCTGTATTATATTAAATGACTAAATAAATGTCATAGTTCCAAAAGTAATATAAGAAATATATCGGTTTTACCGGATGTAACAATCTACCAATATAATTCGCTTGTTTATTCATAATTTTGCTTGCTATTTTATTTTATAATTATTGTATACCAATAAATATCAGATTGATATCAAATTCAGTTCATTCTATCCCCAACATTTGTTAAATATTAAAAAAAATAAAACTAACCACTGATGTTAGTAATATCAGATTTTCAGCGTTACGAAATAACAATGATGAATGTTGTCATCTTTATGTTGTTATCCAAAACCGTTCGTTTCATTTTTTTTGCGATAATTCTTCGACATCACTGTTCGCTCTCAAAATTTAATAAAAAATGATTGAAAATGATACAAATGTAAATATAAGATATGATTTAGTTTAATAATATCTTTTTTTTTTGTAAATAATATTGGCCATCTCTAATCATTATTTGAGCGTAACTGAATTCAACATTTAAATAAATGGTTTCAAACGATATACTATTGTTAATTCACAGTAGTTGCTGCAGAATAAAATGAACTGCAAGAGTTATTGAAATAAAAGCTCATGTTTCAAGAAATTAAAATTAATATAATGACATAAAGATAGAGGACAAATTCATCTCAACTGCTCCAAATTTCTCAATTTCAATTTTAAAATCACTAAAGCTATTTTAACCTCAAAATTTTCGAAGTAAAAAATAATATATTAGCATTGCTTTAATTTTTTTATTTTGATTCATTTCAAATATCAATCCAGTTATATTATCTATAATTGAAGACGAAAACAATTTGTGCTTGTTATCTTTCCCATGTTGGAATATTTCAAAATTCTAAATTATGGAGTGTTTTTTTTCCTCGCATTTTTCTAATAAATGCATTGCAAGTAAGAAAATAGGTCTAATGGATTTCAATTTTCTCATTATAATAAGAATCCTGAAGGAAAATACTGAAGTGTAATTTGCAGGTTGAAAGAAAGTCTTTGTATTTCCAAAAAAAAAAATAACAGAGCCAAGTTCAGTAAAAAAGACGTGAAAAGTATTTGTTAAAAATTTCTGAATGCTTTTATATTTCTTTATGTGAGTAGTAAACTGCGCGAATAAACAAACAAACAAAAACGTTAATTGAGGATGAGTAAGCAGGTCAAGACGGCGAGTGCTAGATTATGGTTCTAAAGTTTGAGTTATGAATCAAAACTTCAAAAATGTTGGAGTGAGATTTTGAATTTTAATATGAATTTCAAACATAATCATCAAAAATTAGCCGTATGAGTTGCAACCACGTGAAAGTTCGTTTTTGCAATGATTTGAAATGCTAAAACAAATTTTTCAAATTAACAGAAACAAAAATTTAACGTAAAAAGTAAAAAAAATGCTATAGTTACTTAATAGAACTGACTAAAAAAACAAATTGATTTTGCATGGATAATACTGTCCACAGTTTTGATGCAAACATACTTCCAAACTTAATTCTGATAAAGTTAAAGATGTACCAAATACAAAAACGTAGTTATGAATAAATGGATAAAATATTTGCAGATTGTTTCAAAATAGTGTTCTAATTAATGCATCTTTAACTTTATCAGAATTAAGTTTGAAAGTATGAATTCGAAACTTGGAAAGACAGAAAAGAAGTAAAAATAATAGATTTTAAAATTTTAATTAATTATGCATTCATTTCAATGATAAACAAATGTAAAAACACAAGTTGCTGGGCAGGAGAGGGAGGATAAAGATAGGATGCTTGTTTAGTTTGAGAAATCTTGAGATGAAAGAAAAAAGAGAAGCGATTGGCATTGTACCAACTTTTTATCAATTTACGATATTTAATATGGAACGATGGATGGTGCCATTTAGGCACTTTCTTCTTTTACTCAACAGTTTGATTGTGCTAGAAAGAAAGTGTGTGAAAGGGAAGAAAGGAAATGCTTTCAATTTTTGTTTTGTCTTTTAAATTGCTTTAGCTTAGCCAGGACAATTACTACAGTATGAAATCAGTTAGAGTGTGAAAATAATTTTTTGATGTTTAGTTTTCGGGAAGTTAAATTTAATTCGAAAAGTTATGTTAGATGTTACTTATTATTTTCAGTAGCAAGTGATAGAAAAAAGAAATTAGGATACTTCGTTATGCATTCATTCATTATCTGTTTATTTAAGGATGAAACTGCAATAATTAAGTTGTTTTAGTTCAAATAAAATATAAAAGTAATTCTTTCTTAAATGCACTCAGATTTTGTGTCATTAAAAGCATGATGAAATTTGTATTAAACATCTCAAATTTTATGAAACAGCCAATTAATGACAACTTATTATGTTATTATCGCATTATTCGTTATCACATACTTTGTATATCGATGGTGGATGCGACAAAAGGTTCATTTTTTTTAATATTATACAAACATTAAATTCGCTAGAAAAGGTTATTTTTTGCAAAATTTTTAAATATCATTTAAATTGGTTGATTTTTTGAATTGATTTTCTGAATTCTGGAAAAGTATTGCTGATTTTTATTTTATTTTTTATTTCTTAAA
>UPTC01001540.1:0-14955 GCA_900537255.1 Acanthocheilonema viteae
GCAATTTGCAGGCATTCAGTTGGCTTGCAAATTCTCGGCAAAACATTTCGTGCATCCATACAGGAATTTTGCCTTCTTATCTTTTTTATGGTCATTGCATTGGTACTTTTCTCCAGTGGCGTTTATTTTGCTGAGCAAAATGAGCCAAATACAAAATTTACCTCAATTCCTGCTTCTTTTTGGTTTGTTCTGGTAAGCTTTATCAATTCTGTGCGATTATCTTTTTCATATATTTAAATAATTTACTTTAAGAATTATTTGTGTAACTTTTTTTTAAGAATAACTTATCAATATTTTCATTTTAATTTATTTTAGGTTACAATGACTACAGTCGGGTAAGTTCTGTTATGCTTGCCTGAAATATATGTTTCGATTGTTACTATTGTTGTTGTCGTTTTTGTTGTTTGTTAATTGATTTTTTAAAAATTATTTGTTGAAACTTTCAAATAATACTTAATGGCTTTAAATGATCAAATTTTTGAATTTTTGAAACTAAAATTTCAATTCAAAAATTCACAAAAAAGTCCCCTTGGTGAATATGAAAATTCCTAACTTTTAAGTCATTTATGTAGATAGCTTTTTGTACAATTAAGTGATGTTCATATTTATGGATCACATTTAGTTTAAATTATTCTAGTAGATGAAAATTTTAGAAAAAAGATTTTAATAAGAAACAAAATGTGATTTACAAAAAATATTGTAATAGGAATTAAAAAGAAAAAAAAAAACCTCTATTTTTAATTTTAATGCCATTCAATTAAATGGCTGAAACGTTTAGCGAAATGCTTTTGATATTACAGAAATTAAACTGAAAATTGAGATCGTTTTTTTGTCCTTTTCTAAACATTATAAATATTTTGGTACTTTCTTAGACATACGTTACGTACAGTTTAAATATAGTCTTTTATTTTTTCATTAGAGCATAACTAAACGTTGTCGTTTACGTCACACAAGAATTATTAGCATGCGTTTTATCTTTTTATATTGAAGGAAACAATATATTTCACACGTTTGCATTCAGCTAAACTAAACAAATACCACAATTTAGCTAAAAATCTTTTTCTTTTGTCTTTTATAATAACTAATTATTTGTTATTTTTTAAACCATTCAAATTAATAAATAATCTGAAAAATAAAAATAAAAATCTTTAATATCAAATTTTGCTTTTTTTTTTCTTTCAGCTATTCATTTTTTTGTCCAACTTTTGAAGTGCTCGCAAGAATTTGTAAAGTGTTAGTACGGTTCAAGTGGAAATTTTATCCTTACTGCCATACTTTGAAATGTTTCAACAAATTTATTGCTTTTAAATGAAGTATATTTTTTTTAAGGTATGGAGATTTAACACCTACTGGAGTTTACGGTAAGATGGTGGGTGGCTTGTGCGCACTAATTGGTGTACTGACACTTGCCCTACCTGTACCTATTATTGTAAGTATTTTTGTGGTAAATTTCTTGAAAGTGTTGAAAAAAAAACTGTTAAATTATTTAAAAAATTCCTACATGTCCTAATCTTTACACTTTTGCTAGAACTATTTTATTGTTTGTTTATCTAACTTTCAGGTAGCAAATTTCAAACATTTCTATCGACAAGAAACACGATTGGCACAAATGCGCGCAACAGTTGAAGATGAAACAAATTCAGAGGAGTCATCATCCAGGTCACCATGACAATTAAGCAATGAAGCGGCATGGACATGCACTTCCTCTATCGCAAAACATACCGCTTCATTGATCACTTTAACGACATCTTCCACATCATCGTACTAAATGACTAATTAAATGATGGAAAATTAGCCAATTTAAAATTACTCGGCTATTCCATAAGGAAAATTCATATTTTTGACACAGACACTGCAAAAAAAAGGACGACTCAAAATTTATCCCAATTTTCTTATTTTATTTTTCTCTCCATTTCACTCCGAATTGTGATCATTCTGCACTTTGTTTATGTGTATATTTTGCTGTTACCGTTGCTCATAACATTATCATTGACGAAAATATCTTGCACATATGGGTAATGCAATTTGAATATGAGCCATTTCTATTTCAATGACAAGTGAAATAAATTGGAGAAAAATGCAGCACAGTGAATTGAATTATCCCAATCTCATTTTACAACTAAGAGGGAGGAAAAAAAGACAGAAAAGTTTATAATTTGAAGAACTCTGTTGCAAAATAGAAAGATCCTGAAAAATGATCTGGAATATTTTGATGTTGAATATCGCTTGTATGAAAATATGAATTTTGCAATAGTACAATATGAAGTATAATTTTTGAAAAAAATTTGTTTTACAATTCATATAACAATGAGTACCATATATTAGGACGACAAAAAGTCAACAAAAACTTTTCTGTTAATCTATGTAGATGTTCCCGCAACTTTAGTACAACAATTTCGATAGTTACGATGCTTGACTTCTCGCATAAAATGAAAGAGTATTTTAAATGACCGGAATTTTCACGCGATAAATAAATTAATCACAATCTATTTATACAAAAAACTGAGTGAAAGAACCATTGCAGCTAGTACTAGTAGAATTCGGAAATTACAGGCCATAATAAACACACGGCAAAATTGTTAAAGACTATACATTTTATCATTTATTTAACCTTCGGAAAAATAATTCATCTAATATTATACTATTCTGTTAAATGGTCTCATTTTTATCAATTAAACGATTATACATTGTTGGAATACACACAGTTGCTGTGGTTGAACTGGTATCTTTATCATTACTAACTGTAGCTGGTGATAAATGTCGTAAAGATATCTCAACTGATGTCTTCGCTCCTACTGTCGTGAGAGTATCCTTTCTGTCCAAATCTAGCAAAGTGGGGATGCTATCCAACATAGAAGTAGGTCCGTTACTTGGTCTTACTAGGAAATTACTTTTCGAATCTCCCATAGAGCAATAATCGATACTGGATGGTGGTGAAATTGTTTCTTTATCATTAATTACAATAAGGGATGGGGAAGTTTCTGACGCTGATCTTGAAACGCTATCCAGTTCGGGGCATAATATCGCAGAAGAACAAGCTACATTACCATGAAGTTGATGTGTACTATGCGGAATTGCAATCGTAGGAACTGCTGTTAACTCATGAAGAGTATTTCTCTGAACTTGAAAATTCAGGGAATTATCCACCAAACTATCATGACTAAATGTTACAGTTGGTATGGACAAGTTTGCAGAACTCGTTTCTATATTAATCAGACTTTCAGATGGTAGGGGTAAGTCATTGTGCAGTACCTTGTCTTCTGTAGGATCAGGAATATTCACTACAGAAAACTCTGACTCATTTGAGTGTGTGCCGGAATAATTGTCATCTGTCGTTGGCATTTGTGTGTTCGATATAAGTAAGGAATTCAAAACATCGTTGTCTACCACACTGTTTGCAACGAAATCAATTGCTGGTTCCACTCCAGAATTTGATAATACTTGCTGCGCATCATTCGCATCATCCACAAGAAAAATTTGCTAGAAAAAATATTGCTGAAAATTTATGGCTAAAAAAAGGAATCGGTTCAACATTTAAGACTATAATCAAGAAACAAACTTGGACAAATAATTAATAAATTTTGCGAAATTACATTTCTGAACTCTGAAGTTTGTAACAACTAACCACGCCACCATCAAAGTTTTCTCCAACCTGCTGCTTCAACTGCATAAATTCCTTAGCTGTTAGAGTAATCTGTTGTTCACCTTCTACTGTTGATTCATCTGTTCTCACTTCTCGCAAAACAATTCCACTCCCTTGTTCTGGAGGCAAATAATATAAAAATTCAACAAACTTTCTCATCTCAAAACTATCTGACAAAGAACTTTAATCAGCAAGACCTAATTCTCCATATTCCATAGTAATACAAACTCCCTGTTTTCCATTTACAAGTTCTATAAGTTGAAACTCAATATGTTACCATTAAAAAATCAGAACCTGTACCAGCAAAATCGAGAAAACATCCTATTATGCTAGGATTTTCATGCTCTATTGTTAATAATTAATATCTTGCTACTACAGGCCAAATTAAAAAGGCTCTAAATTCATAAAGACTCGAAATTTTTGATTTATGACCTCATATATTATCTTAATAGATTCAGAATTTTTCTTGAAAAAATCAAATTGTGAAGGAGAAAGAAAAATACCGGGATTGTCCACTTCTGTCATCAAAACATACAATCCATCATCCTGAATTTCGTCAGCATTGATTAATTGTACAACTTGTCCCGTATTCATTAATCCTCTGCCATTTGTTTCATGCACGGTGATAACTTGCTCTCTGCTATTAACCAGACAATTTTGCAAATGATTATATTCAAATACCAGTTGATGACAAGTTTTTCTATGGTGAATAAAACGATACCTAAAACTTAACGGTTGATACATAGATACCAATATCTTGTCTTATAAAAAAGTGAAAGAATATTAAATGGTTTGATTTGCCGTTAAAAAAACAAACCTATCTTCGAAAGAGAGGTTGCAACACCACCAAGTTACTTTTCCACGATCCATGTCCACTTTTATATTAGGCAAACCTTTCACTTCAATTATCGCTGAGAAGCAGTTCTTATTATGTACACGTTGCATGTGACGTATAAGCAGTGATGGTTTCACAGTAGTCAAGCCACATTCGCTACACTTTGCTCTGAATTAAACTAAATAATTGATCTCGAGAAAATATTTTACCCATATATAATATATCATCATATATATTATTATTTCGCAAGCATTAGAATGATGCAAATCGAAGCTTTCTTCATAAATAAAGAATCAATATCCAATATTAATTTGATTTTACTCAAAAAGATCCTCTTGCTCACATGTATGGATTTTGATTCAGCACAGAAGCACGATTTCCTGAAGAACTATCTGCAAAATCGCTCCCAGATAACGTTTCGTTTTCTGCTGAATTATGATCGGCAGTGATCAGTTTCACAGTATTCTTTTGAATATTGCTTACTGCACCAGTGACAGATGATTTTTCCGTTCGACTGTATGATACACTATGTACATTCTTTTTATGCTCATTCAATTCATTCACCGATAAACATACATTACCACACCATTTGCATACATATCTAAAAATATGAAAGAATATTTTTTAAAAAAAAATTCAAATCTAAGCATTTATATAACCTCTATTAAACAATAAAACCTCTTCTTATGACTAAAAATGTTGTCACAATCTTCAATACAAACAACTGTCACATTAATATTTCAATATATCCTTGCTTCGATCCTTTAGTATTAAAAAATTCTATTCTCACCATTTCATCAATCATAAATTAAAGAAAAATAACTGCTATCATCATGAATGATTAGATACAATGCAACGATGTTATTGAAATACAGTTGTAGGACAAATAAAAATGATTTATTAGTCCTGCAATCACATTTCAGTAGCACCAACATCACTGTATTGATCGGAAATGGTTTATATATTCCCACCTTAACTCATTCCGTAATATTACTATACACAGTTCCAGATTAGCAAGTGAAAGATAATTTTAATAAAGCTGACAAATACAACAAATCTAAAAATATTTCTTCATTTTTTTCACAACAGCAGATACTGTTGTTCTGAGAAGAATTGGAAAGAATTTTTGTTTCGAAACTAATGGAGAAATTTAAGAATTACTGCACTCACTTTCGTTTTCTAAAATGCGATGATTCTTTGTGTAGCATCAAATTTTTCTCATTGGCAAAAACCAAATGACACTGATGGCAAGTACAACGTGCAACGTACTGCAATATATATAAATCTAAACATAAAGACACTGAGATATCTTTAATGTTCCCAAAACGACTAATGCCACCATTTAGTTGAATTCTGTGATCAAATAAAATTAAAGGATAATGCGAAATCAACTTGCCGAAGGGCCAAAATTTGCTAATAGTTGTCGTCTTAAGTCGTCATTTTTGCGATGGGCACGAAAATGACTCATCATAAATTCGCAATTAGCTTCAAAACCAAGACCACAAATAT
Source organism: Acanthocheilonema viteae (assembly GCA_900537255.1). NCBI lineage: Eukaryota > Metazoa > Nematoda > Chromadorea > Rhabditida > Onchocercidae > Acanthocheilonema > Acanthocheilonema viteae. The sequence goes on from UPTC01001540.1 coordinate 5,988, forward strand.
GACAGCTCAAAGTACTTGTGCAATATCTATCAGTAGAATGATCTTCGGATTGCAAATTTTCTAAAAAAAATACGTATCAAAAAACAGGATGCAAAAACATCTGAATTATTTATGCAAAACACCTAAGTTTCCAAAGCGTATTAGTTTAAAGAAATCCAAAATCCTCAATATTATTTAATCTTTAATACAAAGCTCTATTTTCTGTTAATAATCCTTTAACAAAAAGTGTATGCAAAGAAAATGCTTACGAGATCGTCTTACAACTTCGGTTAATATTCTTGTCTTTTTTAACGCCTCACGTCGCTTTTTGACTATAGCTTTGAATGCTTCCCTCCTTAAAATGAAGATAGACTAGAAAATACATAAAAAAATAGATTAAAAGAATAGTACGTAAGAAAAGATGAAAAAATTTCCTAATAAATTTAGAGCAATCCAATTTGACTTCACTCATTAGGAAGTCAAATTGAATTACTCTGGACAATGAATTAGTTCTTTGCAAATCGACAAAAAGCAACAGTACTTCCTCCACTCGTTATGAATCCTTGATATTTCTTCCATAACTTCAGGAAGGTGTTTCTTGTGTTCCATTTCAGTATGGCGTTCCAGACCAAATGACGTCAAAAAAATACGATCAGGACAAAAACGACAAGGGTATGATTCCACTTCATTTGCCACACCTAAAATTATTTAATGTCTAAATTTGTCAATCTCCACTAAAATTTAGAAACGAAAATTCGATTAAGTAATTCACTGTTCGCATTTACATTGTCGCTGCATATTAACTACACTGAGAAAATGAGTCTTGAGTAATTGATAGAATTATTAATGGCTACGGCAAAATATTACAATCTTTGCTAAATGTTTTTCACCGTTGTGAGTATCAGATGCATGCACGTTATCTAGCAGTAAAAAAAGGCCTAACTTTTCTACAAAAATAAAGCTTGCTATATTAAACGATCAGATGAAAAAATATTTCAAACCTGGAAGATTATCACAGAGATGAAACATTCGTCCGTCGCCGGGTAACGCAGAAACTTCAACGGTAACACGGGATGAACTAGCTTCATCATCCACTGATATAGCATTATGAGCTTGAGTATGTTGATAAATTTGCGATCGGTTGACATCGATATAGAATCGTTTCATCGGTTTCCATTGCTCTTTATTAACGTCAGCGATCCGCATCATTACTCCACCTTGAACTACGAACCCTTCTTCAACCTCATCATCCACTTCAAAGTCGTTATTGACACATTCTTTTTCTAGAAATTCATAAAAACAATGCATTATCTGGTCTAAATGGCACAGCCTACTCTCCCTCATTCTCTGTTATTATGTGAATTTAAGAGCAATTTATTTCAAACTTTTTTTCTTAATTTAAACTTAGCAAGATGGATATACTTTAATCTTCCCTGTTAGCTCATTGTCCACATAAACGATACATGTATATAAATCTGTAATCGAGAATTAACTTCTGCTGTAAATGGTCTACCTCTAATAAAATGTACATAATTGAGATGAGAGGTCAGAAAGTATACCCTTTTTGGCTGAATCATTTGCAGGACGTAGTCGGCCTCTCGAGATTATTCGCGGTGCTTTCTTGCAGTGCAGCTCTGAAACCTTCGTTTTCCTCATTTTTTTTCCATCCTCCCGAAAAAACCAGAAAGTCAGCTAACACTTACTCTCGAGAGAAGAATGAACACAAGAATGCGATGAATGATGACATGACGGCCAATGGCAAAATACCAGTTAGAGCAGCTGCCGGGTGATTATCTAATCTGTCTCCGGGGGTCTTGGGGGATGAATGCGTGCAGTTGATGTCCTGGGCTACGGTTCGGGACTCCGGTCACAATTCTAGCAATTCTTGAAAATCAGTTCGAAAGAAGTATGGGACAGAGATACCAGTAAATATCATGGAATGGACATCATGGACGAGATGTGATGAATGACACTGCCGTCCGCGACGGAAAGATCCGATGGACAACGAAGAATGATCAGCTGCCAGGTGTGACTCAAATTATTCAACTTCATGAGATTGTCTCCTTGTTATTTCGGCTTGCTATTTTCCCTTTGCACCTCATATATCTAACTGTGGTAAGGAAATATGCAAGACGTGAAATTACAAGAGATCCCGATATTATCGAGAATGACGGCAGCAACTGTCGTAATTATCTTTATGCCTTTACTTTATCGAACTTTGTGTTTTTTCCTGCGTCCAATAAAAAATATTAGAGATCTCAACTGAAATGGCATTTCTTCATCATAAAAGCAGTTTGAAAAAGCTCATCTCAGTTGGCATTAGAATGTTGAAAAAATGATATGAATTGGATGAGTGTCCAAATAGCGAACTTCGAAATCCTTCATTTATTTTTATGGAAGCTTAATTAAACAAGTGTAGAACAACTATCTTATGAACCCATGTCACTTATTCATGATCAGTTCTTGCAGAGTAACCTGTCCTTATCCTCGTTTCCGGTAAGGTAAGATTGTTTGCTAATATTACGAAGCGGAGTAACCTGTCCTTATCATAAGATTGTTTGCTGATATTTTAAGCACAAAATAAAAGAAATTGATGTGATCATTCTTTTCCATGGTATGAATCGATCTCTCATTCTTTATTTAAAAGATATGCATGAAACTTGCATTTTTCTTTTGCACGTTTATCTACTTGATGATAATATCCTATGACACCTTTCATTCTTATCAGTATTGATATTCGGTAGTCCAGTAGGAAAAGGTACACCTCTATGCTATGCTATCAAACTGAATGGGCTTTCCTGCGATAGAGCGGTACATATGAAGTATGCATGTAGGTCACGTATCATTTACGTCACTTCGTTTCACAAATAGCTTTTGCATAGATGCATTCCATTTGTTCTATCATTGTGCAGCTGTGATATTTGTGTCACAATGGTGGTGTGATAAACAACAAGTAATCATGCAGAAGTAATTTTTAAGCGAAGGAAAAAAACAGAATTATGAGATTAGAATCAAAACTGTTACATCACATAAAGTGAAGGAAATATGCACCAGTTTGGAAAAAAATTTATTGACAAAGTGCTGCAAGCACGCTAAAGTTCATCTTCTTACAGAACTTTAAACGGTTTTCCGACAGCGTCCAGCTTCACACTTGAAATCTTCAAATAAATCTTTTTCATATACTTATGTCTATGTTAAAACAATCACTTTATAATTATAATCATTGTTTACTTCTGGCAGCATAGATTCATGCAAGTCACTACATTTAAGTGCTAAATTATAAACAGTTGCGGAATTTTATTCCTTTTTTTAAGTTTATCGACTCTGAACTACAACAATCACTCATTTATTTTAATAGTTAAATGGTTTTTAACCAAATTGCAAAAGATATAATATTAGTTGCAGTTATGAAAGCTTTATAATATTCATTAATTCCTTTTTAATTTTGATGCTAGAAATAACACGATTTTGCAAATTTATGAAAAAAAAATTGGATTTATAAAAGAAAATATAACTAAGTCATCCGGATCTTCACCAAGCCATTTGTGACACGGAAATTGATATAATGTATGATGCATATGTTCAATGATGTAGACTGAGTGCAATAACCAAGGTTTGTATTCACCCTTTTTTTCATGCCACACTTCCAGTGATTTCAGCTTCGATAATGGACTTTGATCAGTTAGCAAGAATAAATCTGACTGCAAGTAAACCAAATGATAGGTAGGTTATTTACCTGACAAATGTATATTATGAGAGATTAGGATTTAGAAGTCATTTAGAAATTTCATCCAAATAATTTTACATAAATATCCTTTTGATGATATTAAACAAGTCAAATAAGCGTTATTGGAAGCGGTGTGTAAATTCAGATTTCTTTCTTTTATCCTTATCTCAATTTGAAAAATTTGTCTTACATGGCCCCGTTGAAATTTCTTCCGATGACTGATTGAACACTTAAGACGCATTTTATCTGTCTTTTTACCATCGACATCTGTTAACTGCAAAAGTAATATTTGTTCCTAACTGATGTACAGTATACATTGGAAATAAAGTTAATATTAGAATTTCAAATTTTTATTTCTAATTTGAAGAAATGAAGATAAACGACAAGCATACTTGTACAAATACATTCGCTGTGGTACCTGCATTTTCTTTACCACTTGTTCGAACTACCACTGAATAAGCACAGTCAATGGCTGAACCGGAATAAGATGATTCTGTCATAGTATCTTAAATTTTTGAAAATCTTTATTATCGAAAGAGAGGTGTAAAGCAATTTGAATCAGATAAATTATCTTTCATCCTAAACTGATCACTCAAACATGCTCAGTTCAAACTTCGGTAAATTTTTAAGGATTTAAGTAAGTTTTTAAAATTTAAGTAAATTACTTATTAAAATGAAAACAAGTCATTACAAGGAAAACGAAATATTGAGCAGTAAATCTTTTCATAAACTATTTTTACAGCTTACATCAGAATTTTTGAAACTTTTTCATTCAATAAACCGGCTTCTCTAGAAATGAAATTATTGCAAAAATGGATAAATTTTGTAATTGAGAGATATTTATGCGCTGTTTACCATTAATTTTACTTCATTTGACAAATTAGATTTCTATGATGTACCGGAGTAGAGGATAAAATTTAGTGAAAATTGACTTTAAAATAAACCTAACGAAATCGATTAACTCTCCTCAGTTTCCTGTAGTTGGCAAAACTGTTACTTCTTTCCTTATTACCAAATAACGGGTCTGATTCTTAGATGCGTATTTTTTATAACAATTCAAACGAGAACAGTGCTGTGTGAGTCTTCTAAACATGGAATTTTTTTTTTATGCATATTAATAGTAATATTTAGCATATGACGAACCAAAATATATACTGCTCAAATGTCTAGCCAAGTTTTGTGTCACATCTCAGTAAACAACTTTTAGATATATTTTTATGTCGCAATTGATCTCTTTATATCGAAATATTCAAATATTCACTTTGCTTCAGAACTAAATTTAAAAGGATACATTTCAATGTGACTCATTAATTGATGAGCTCTGCACAGAACATTTGTCTATTAAATTTAAACTACATAGAACAATGGCATGGGCCAAACTATTGTATAAAGCAAGATGAATCAAAACAATTAATGCAACAACGATAAATCAATTCCTAAACATGTAAATAAAGCATATGCTCTTCTTAAAGATGGATCCACGATGACGAATACCCTGTTTTAAACAAATTGCGAAGCTAATAATAAACGAAATTTTTTAGCAATCGAATCAATTAATTTGATCTCATGCATTATGGTAATATCATTTCCTGCAAAATGACAAACGATTTGAGCAAAGCAATAAAAAGTAATCTTTTTATTTCTTAGCATCCATTCGGAATAAATTTCAAAATGCACAACTGATGTATGTTCCAAAAACAAAAGACGTCAAATATCAACTTCACTATTTCATTATTCAAGAAAAATTCCACTCACAAACTTCGAAAGTGGATAATTTGACAAATAGTTTACTTTCACATATATTCTCACTTATACAGATTAAATCCCACTCAAAAAAGTCTCAATACTCAAGAAAATATTACAATGTAAAGTCATACTCTTAACAACATTGAAAAACGAAATGAATTCAATGATAATAACGAGGCGATAAAATATACTCACCCGAAGAAGTGTTTAATTTCGAAAGAGGTTGATAAATAAAGAAAGTTTCCGGTGAAGATGAATCATAGCATCTTTGACTTCCTTCATCATCACCAGCATTTTTCGCTTTCTCACTTCTGTTCCTGGATATCACGTCCATAGTTTTTTTCATTGGTTCAGAATCCACAATATGGGCAATTTGGGAATCGCTAACATTCTTCACCAACGTCCAATAGAGTCCCCACTGTTCAACATTCGAAATCACCGTAACTTGTTTAACCGGATTTTGCTTCGGTCCCTCGCATTTCCACATAGCCAAATCTGACGAACTAATAAACAAACGTTTTTTGAGAGCTTCTGCAAGTTTACTTAACCGATAATATTGCTTTTGATGTATCGATTCATCGTTCTCCTCTTGCAGATCATATATTTTCAACTGATTTTTTACTGATGATGTGTTTTGTAGAAAAGGTTCAGTGTCGAAAGCTGGATTATTTGGCTCAATTTCATGAATTGTTATATCAAGAAAGCAATCACGAGATTGTTCACTTGCAATAGTAACACTTTCGGAATCATCAATATATACGGTATGAGTTTGGAAAATATCACTCTCGCTTCGTGTATGTCGTATAGTGATAGATTCGTCAGATTCAAAACTTAATTGGGAACTGATAACATCTAAATTTGGAAAGCTTCCATTCCTGTTTAAATTTTTACAATCAATTTGAGGTGGTGGTAGAGTTTCCAAAAATTTTAGGGAGTTATCCATAGAATGGGCATTTGTTGAAGTTGCTGTCGATAGAGATGCATGCAATTTCGGACTATAAGTTGTCTTTTTACCATTTTTTCTACATTTTGAGTTCAAATTATCGAATTCTTCTGCAATGGTAACAAACGAAGTACTGATTTGAGATTCCGAATGTGGTGAGGTGAATACGGTCTCTGAAGATTCAGGAGCAATCAGATCTTCGCAATGTGAAACGCTGGCTGTTGCCGGATCTACTGAACCTTTATATCTTAATGAGGTTAACATCTCTTCTAAATTTAAACTTGATCCTTCCAAAGATGTGATCGAACATGCTGCTGGATTCTTCAGAAATCCATTGACAAGGATTGGTGACAGTGGCGGTATTCTCTCTGTGTTTACTTTCCCATTCATTTGGAATGAATCTCCTTGTGAGCAGGTTGGTGAATTGCTATTTGACAAGATTTGCTGATGGAAGATTGTAATATTCTCGCTTTGTGTAATATTCCTTCTCATTGAACTTTCTTTCTTCCTAGATTTGATATTTTCAAAATCGGCAGCCAAAGAACGACAGACTTTAGAATGATCTCTTTTCAAGCCACTGTTCGATTTTCCAATACTTGACAGTCTCTGTGACCGAACGTGCGAACACTTAGCAAAATCGAATTTTGGCCATTCCATCTCTAAAAATGGGAACAAAATAGGAAACCACAAAAAACAACAAACAGTTTTGCCTGAAAATTTCAAGCAACCATTGCTTCTACAATGAAATAGAAAAGAACTCAAATCAATTATTTCTTAAAATCCTCTCTTCAATTAACATCGAAAGATAAGCTTCATCACAGCAGTCAACTAATTGTATTCAAAACTAAAGAAAGATCACTTTAACATCAATCGAACCAGTACAAACCTTTACCAGAAACTAGTACAAACCTTTACTAGTGAAATGCACTCCAAATTATGGCTTTAGCTTTCTGGTATGAAAGAAATACATTTCCACTTTTTGAATCACACAATGCAATATTTTGGTACAGCCATAACAATCTACTCGCTTATCCAACGCATTTAGAGGATCTCAGGAATCTCAGCATCTCATATTCGTTCCTCAATTGTTTAAAATTATTTGGAAATAACTGCTCAACAATTAAATTTTTTTTCTCCTTTAGATTAACCACTTCCGAATTAAATCGAAACCACAATGGCTAGAGTACATGATAGAAGTTAAAATGTAGAATTGCTGTACAATGATATTTCGGAAAAATACATCCAGCAAACTTCCTGATCATATCAACAAAACCTGCCACTTCGTATACAAAACAATGTAGTAGGAACGTAGACTACCGAATCCTAGCTATCATTAGGTAGATGATCTAAACTTGTATATGCACATAATAATTTAAATATAATGCGTCACCAAAATGCTCACTGTCATTAATCAGATCAACACATCAATCACTGAACAATTTTCATTTATTGGACAAATTGAAATCTTTGAAATAACCAAAAAAAAACTAATGAAGTGAATAAGAACAGTGCATGACAAACCAAAAAAGCAATGCAAATAGATTTAACGTGTCAAGGAACACCAGTCAGCGAAATGAGAGCAACTGCCTTAATTTTGATATATATGTATCACAAACAAAATGCAAAATTAGTATTAATCAAACATCATATATTCTTTTCCACAACTTGCGAAAAATGGAATAAGAATAGAATTATTTGCTAGAATCTTCCTCTTATGAGGCTATAAGCATATATCTAACTACACTCTATCTGAAATCCTGTAAAATGCAGCAAAAATAGGAAAGAAAATATTTTGGAAATTTTATAAGAAATTTAGAAGGAGAAACATAACAAAAAGAAGAGATTAACAATAAATAGTATCAACAAAAATGAATAATCATAACCTACATATCAAACTTTTTGGTTTCAGTTTTTCTTCCAGAAGAACTCAAATGATGACCTTGTCTTATTGCACTCTTTTTATCCTGAAAAGGTCCCTCGCAGAAATACCTCCTGTATATATCCCCAAAACATAAAAAGAGAAGCCTGTAATCTTGTCTTTTAAATTTCATAAGAATCTTTGCTACAAACTTGTGAAATATATTGTTACGAGGATCCAAAATATTCGACAGAGAAAACTAAAAATGCTAATTATCAGCAAGGTGCAACACGACGACATTTTCCTCACCTATATGTGACTCCTCGCAATCGGATTTTTAGTTGTGTCCTCAGAAGAAACATCACGCGGTGAAAACGAATTTGTGGTGCAGGTTTTTGAAATCCCATCATGATCACAACTTGTTCTGATGAAAGGATTAGACACGCGCTTGCGATACACTTGTATCGGCCGTTCAAAACCTAAAATTCAAAAAATAACTGGAAACCTAATAAAGAATCACAAATTTAAGGTTCTAGTATTTTGAAGTCTCAAATTGCACCATCCATGGTCATAAATGGACAATACAAATTAAATGTGACAATTGGAAAACAATAAATTAATAAGCCATCAAATTAAGCAAACTGAATAGTAGAAAAAATACCTTTTGTATGTGCTTTGGGAGGATCGACGTACTGACAAAAATCAAAACCAATGT
>UPTC01001543.1:1078-14938 GCA_900537255.1 Acanthocheilonema viteae
AGAGAGAGAGAAAGAGAGAGAGAAAGAGAGAGAGAGAGAGGAAGGAAGAGAGTAAGGATAGAAATTAATGGATATAAGTTGAATTCATTGAAAGAAATGAAAAGGAAGGACTGATGGATGTCATTGCCTCCCTTTTACCCATTTTTCAACAGCATGTATTCATTCATTTATTCATTCACCGAAGGAAAACCAAAGTAGGCAGGCACTGAAAATGGGAAGGTAAAGGTGAAAGATAAGTTGGCCATAATTCTCGACACAATCACAACTGGTTTACATCATTTCTTCGAGCTCAATCAAAATGCATCCATTAACAGCAAGTTGACAGTTGCTATTGATATCATATTCTTCAATTTTTCCTCTCTGCAAAGAAATCAAAATTGCCTAATGGGAAGTTTTTAAATAAACAAATTGATATCAGAAGCCATCTGTCCCTCTATTCCTTCTCATTTTTTATCGCAAAATTTTACATAGGAAATACCAGATAGAAAAAAGAGGATGAATCAACTACGAATAGCTGCTAATGATAGAAGGAAGAGATTTTTCTTTTGCTATCAGTTATGACTAAGTAATTAAGAAAAAGGACAACAATAAAACTCATTTAAATTTCTATTCTTTAGTTCAAACTTAAATGGAAATTGATGGAATTGCAAATTGAAGCACATGAATTTTTAAATTAAAATAAAATAAAATGCACAGCAAGCTTCAATTTTTGCTTTGAAATGTTCGATGAAAACGAACTTTAAAAAAATTTACGTAAAGCAAAACTGCTTCAAAAGAACTAAATATCTAAAACGTTAAAAAAATACTATCATAATTTAATTATAAAACAAATAGATGGTGTGTTATCTTTTGTTTTTCGTACTTGTTTTTTTTAAGAGACGAAGTAATTAGCGAGATAATAATGGCTCTGAAGAGGAGACTGTAGAAAGCTAGCCGGATGAATGGCCGATTGTCACTAGCAAAATGACCAACCAATCACATCAAAATTTAAATCGGACTGTAATAATTCAACTGCAACACCTGAATGCCTCAAATGAAGTTAGGAATAATTGAGAAGGATGAGGTCAGGAAAATAATGCTCAAGGAATGAATGATCTATAAATGTATGCATAGCATTTCTGCAATCTACTAACTGCACTGCAAACAAGCAAAAATGTTTTCATACATAATGCAAGTTGCATTTCATTTTCCATCCTTAATAGTCCCTGATCTTCATTTTCAATCTACAATTGGATGGTGCCTTTCTGAGCCTTCAGGCATGAAATGCTCGGCATACTTTACATTTGAATAATGGATAAAGGAATAAATTATGCATCAATATGAACCGAAATAGAAAAGAAGAGTTATAAGTGCATCAGTTTGATTTAAGTCATCTTCCTCTCGAAAATTAGTATCAAAATGAGAAAGGAAATGCTTCCCATTGATAGATATACATCATCCTCACAAGAAATTTCCATCCTTTACAAAAATTTTTGTCTAAAATCGATTAGCCATACCCCAGAGATATATGTATATTTCTGTCTCACAGGTCATTTTAATAGGATGATAAAGTATGAGATGCAAAATCATAACATTACACAGAAATAGTTATGATTTTATCGTATATTTCAAAGAATTCAAATTTTTTGTTGAAATACTATAAAACTATTAAATGATCATTAATGATATCGATAGGTTGCAATAACGATAATCAATAGTATATTTCCCATGCTACAGTAAAAATGATATAACATCTTTTGCAGATATCTCTACTGATCAGTTCGTTTAACAATATCTGATGATAAGATACACAATGGAGTGAAATTATCATATATATCGTATATCACCATTCTTAAATCTGATAATACAATGTTCAGTACAGTCGTCGTGATTCTAACAACGAAAAGATTTTATCAGCCATTTAATGATAGTAAAACTAAAATTATAGTTGATGAACAACTGATTCCTAATTAAATAGTTACAGAGAAGTGAATTTTGTTATAGGAATTTGAAAGAAAAAAAAAGAATATGAAATATGATTTGGAAAATGCAAACCTACTCAGATGCTTCGAAAAATTTTCAATATGTGAGCGAAAAAAAGTGAAATAGTTTTTTAGAACAAGAAATGTTCCCACGACAACCATTATATCTGCTTGGGACAATCTTCGATGGTTAGTCACTCTAGCAGCCAGTCTAACGCTTATTTCATCACCTTCCATTTAGGATGCGGCGTTAAAGCATCGATTAGTTCTTTTCCTTTTTTCTTAAACTGTTTGAATTAATATGGTGGAGGATAGGATAACAAACGAATTCATCTGAAATGCAGAACTAAGCAAGAAAAGGAAGAGAGAAAGCTAACAAATAATCGATGCTAACGGGAATAGAAGAATTGAAGGAACTTTTTGAGTAGAGCTTTGACTCACTGGCACTTATGATCCCATCTTCGGATTGACAACAATAGCTGTCACTCTGTCCTCCTTCCTCTTTCCCTTCTCCTGTCCTGTCCTTCCTTGCCTATTTTGACCCGCTCTCAAATATTTGCATCTCATTTTTCTATGCAAAAAATGTGGAAAGACAAAAAATTGACGTCTTCTGGGCAAAATTTTCGAGATATTTTTTTTTGTTCTCGATAACATTCAAATCAAAGGTAAACTCATAGGGAAGTTTAGAGTGATAGTAATCGATCCATATTTTATCATCTCTGTTGAAAGAGGTTTATTTCCACCTATCAGTAAACCTTCATCCAAACCGAAAATTATTTACTGAATAAGGGATGTGAATGGGACCGATTAAAGAGATCTTTCTAATCAACTGGTCATCTATCAATAACTCATATTTTTGTTTGTTATTGTGGTCTTAAATTAATTTCCATTTAATTTTAATTAAAGCTAAATTTTCTTCCAAATAAAACCAAAGCCATAAAAGATGAACGCAAGAAAGCAAAAACAAACAATTTCCAAAGGAATTTTAGAATCAAATGTCAGAAAAAAAATTAAATAAAATATCAGTGATAATGAGCGGAAATATAATCTCTTAAGCTATCCATTGATAATTGGGATATCGCCCAGGTTTTGAGTAGAAATTTCGTCCAATGGATCTTAATAGCACAGAAGTAGTGATAGAAGAGCACTAAGCAGTAGTGGAAGAAGTTATCTTTTCTTTTCTACCAGTCCAAGAAAATGTCCCCATGGATAATGAAGAGCATTATGGCAGAGTGGACTAATTTATAAAATATTTAATACTAGTAATGGTACTTGGAAAATATCTTTTGTAGATCTTTAAGAATTATCAGTAGGTGATAAAAATGGATAAGTTCAAGCAGAGGTTAACTTGAGCTAAGCCATGAGAAGATACGAAGCACTAAGAAACAAATATGAAAGCTTCAATACTGCATTGTGAAGTTTGCAAATAAATTGTTAATGGCTTGAACTGATGACATCGTCACAATAGTCAATTTCATACTTTTTAGATTGTGGTTGAGATGAAGACGGAGATGAAAAAGGAAGATGGAGGAGGAAGATGGAGGAGGACTGTAAAATAAGTTCGGAGAAAGTTGTGGAAATAATGCAGAAATTTATGAGATAAGTTGGAGAAAAATATGGCAAAAATCCAAAATTAAAAAAATTTGAAATGAACAGCGCTTCTAATAAAAGATGCAAATTTCACCAATTTCAATCTATAAGTGAAAAGAATTCACGAAATTTCATAGTTACAATCTTGTGATATAGACGATCAAATGGGATTGATGGCATTGATGGAGAGTGAGAGATTCAACTGCGAATAGTAAATGAGAATAGATATTAAACAATAGAGTCTGTCGGACGGTGTTGCGGTCGCTACAATACAAAATAATGACTCATACAACTACATATTGGTTTGTATTGCATTTAAAAGAATGATTCACATGTAATAGGAGAATAAACTCCAACACTTCCTATTTTTAAATGAAGCCAGAACGAAGGACAGAACGGTGAATGTATTGAAGATTAAATTTGTCTATGACAATGATTCAGGGTCCCGGTTTGCTCATTTTGAACGACAAAGCTGTACTTCATTTTAGACATCAGTTAACATTCAGTAACTGATTCGGTTCCTTCAAATTCATCCTCTAATTAAAAGTTTCATTATTTTTCTACCTACTATCTGTCCTGCACGATACGCGAATCAGAAATTAACGAACAAAGAATTTCACTAGTCGCAATTGATTCAATTTAAAAAATTAAAGCTTTGATCACACAAAGGATCCTCAATTTTGATATTCTTTGTTCACCAATGAAGCAGTTCACTGGCAAATCACTAGTTTTTGAATTCTATAATGTTTGAATCTATAGAACTGAAAAGGATCTTAGGGATTACTTTACTTCTATAGAAAGATTCAGGCACTAGGGAATTTGATTTCGATTGTCAATAATCTTCCGAACAACTGATTTCAATAGTCGAACGAACACTTTAATTTTATGTTTTGGACTTTTATTAATTTTCCAAGGAAACTCTTTAAACTTGGATGTTTCTTCTATCTAAAATTAAGTTGTGAACATTGAACAAATAAATCCAAAATTTGAAATGATTGAGGACAAAAATCTGGAAAACACTAGTCAGCTAAAAGTATTATGGTCCACAGTGATATTGTTCAGAATTCCACCGATACTTCTAATGCAACATAATGAAAATCTAAACATTTTCCCAAACTGCAATTTTTTCTGATGATTTAGGAGACTGAAAATATTCAAAAAATCTATGGATAATGTAAAAAAATAAGCATAGCTCAGAATAGGAAAGTTATGTTTTCAGGGTTTTTACAATATTGCACAGATGTACTTGCTGATCAGTACCGAAGATGAATATACATAATGAAATGATGAGCTAATTGAATTTCAACAAAGTATATTTTCAAGCCGAATTGTAGAAATCCGATTGGCCAGATTTTTGATCAATGAATACGCATAATTGCATACTAACCTCACAGATCAGTCTTGCATAAGCCAGATATGTAGCATTAAATATGCCCTAATATGGTTAAAAAAGAAAAGTTGGAAAACAGACTTTATTTGCCACCGTCCTATTTTTCCAGATCTAATCGTTGAAAATAGAACTCTTCTAGATTTTCCAAACATCCATTTGTAAACAATGAAAAAGTTTTCAATGATTTCGAGCAATATTCAACGCCTATTCCATCAAAATAATCTCCTCCTCGATGCCTTGGTGCCACAACCAGTAAGTGATGAAGCTAATCAAAAGCATTAATGTGAGGCGAATCTAAAACCATTACTCCTACGACGATATTTCGTCCTTTATCTTTAAGAAGTATTAGCAATTTTCTTGTGTATTTACTACATTTAATGTTCAATTAATGGACCAACTAACAAGTTCACAAAGATAAGAGGCTAAAATAATGATATCGTAGGCCTTCCACCATACGAGCGCACTTCTCAACTAATGATAGAGAACATCAAATTTGCAGATAATTTTTACAGTTAAATATTATATTTAAATTATGTACATTATGTCACGTGATTTCGATCAACACAGAATGATTCAAAAAAAATCAGTAAAATGTTCTTCGAAAGCCTTGAATTCTAATGGATCTGTATAAAACTTCGAACAATCATTGATAAATTAATATGGTATCTCATTCTGTATATACTGCAGTTGATCGTACATTTTGCTTCGTACGTTCAAGAAACAATTGCGTATTATACTCATCATATACTTCGCTGCATCACGATCAGACAGCTGTGGTGCAAAACGATCTCGGAACTGCTGTATTGTTTTCCCACGGAAGCATGGAAGATGTGTGTCCAGCATCAGTGATACTAAAGCAATAAAGGCCTGCAATTTTAATAAAATAAGTATGCAATTTCATGCTGAAGTATGCAGAACAAACATTTCGGGTATTAAAAATGAGAAATTTACGCACTTTATAATAGGGCCGAACAGCCAGATATGCTTGGACACAAAGCGAAGCAAATAATCGAAAACTTGCAGCTTCCATTTTGCCACCCATAATTGCTACCATTTCTTGCGAAAGTTTAAAGTCTGGCTCAAACCCAAGATTTCCTCCTGGACTGCTTTCAAACATGAAGCCAAAATCTAAAAAACTATTTTTGACGAAAAAATCAAATAGGAATAAAAATACACAAACCTGTTCAAAAAATAAAATACTGAAAAATAGCCAACCAATATGGACAATATGGCCATCACTGTCAATCATAATATTTCCATTATGTCGATCTTTGATCTGCAGCAAGAAACTGAATACACTGTATGCCGCCATGCTTCGAATGAAGTTTCGCCTTGCAAGTTGCAACGTTTCAGTGTTTTCATCACCATATGTTGTTAGAAAGTATTCATACAGCCCTGCAATTCATTTTACAACTTTTTGACACTGCCACTTTGAAAAAAAATGAGACTAACCAAAATCAGTCTGCCGTCCCAACTGATCTCTTGATTTCGAATTTGGAACACATTCAATTACTCCACAGCCAGGTCCAGTAGCTACAACTCTGTATGGAAATAAGCGAATGTCCAAGCCCACAGAATTAAAAATGTTACGCATCAGGCTCATCAGCTGTAGCGCCAACATATCTTGACGCACATCGTCACCAACCTGAAGTAAAAAGCCATTTACAATTCTGATCAAATGAGAGCCTCAGTAAAGAAATAGTGAAATTTATGATTTTGTCACAGCTGGAGAAAAGTAAAGACAAATTAAGAAACATACAAATGCAAAAACAAAAAATATCAACTTTGAAGATGGCTGCTTGCCAACAAATGGAACTATCTTCTGATCTCGAAAGAAATCGAATATCTGCTTCCAGAGTGTGTTTCTGTTGATGTGCAGCGACTCCTAATCGTTCCAATTTTTGGATACCACAATGAAGAACCTTGAATCGCGCCAGAAATGGAGCCTTGGCAGCACTAAAAATGGTTATGAAAGTTTTATAAAATTTCTAAAAATACTTTTCATTCATAAACGACATACAGTCATACCTTTGCATCGGAGTTCCACTTTTGTAATCTATATCCAGAACTATTGCTTCTGGATTAGATGGCAGATAGGTCACAGTTTTCAGATGTATTTCAGCAAGAGCAGTTAAACAGGCCTTTTTTCTGGATTCACCTTTTGGGAATGGCCTTATTTTACCGGATATATCAGTGATTTGCTTAAATAAATCGAACTCGCTATCGTAAAATTTTCGTGCAGCGCCTTCCATATTTGATATTATCTAAATAAAAAAATCTGAAAATAAGTAACTGAAATGTAAGAGAAACAAATAGAAATTTAAGGAACTATGCCTTATTGATCAATTCGCTTAAAAGTCCATGCAAATCGGGATCCTTTTCTTTTGAATCTTCGTCCCTATACATATTTGCCTGCATATTCCACAGTAACTGATGAGCCAAAAGTTGCGAATGACCAGCCAACCACATAATTAGCTCAGCAACATAACCCATCTAGAAATTTACATAGAAATTGTTTATGATGTGTTGAAAAGTGAAACGGCGCGTAAAAATACTTTAAAAAGTCATCGGAATTTTTTGACGAAATATACCGTATCATGTCTTAATGCTTGAACAAGCTGCGGAATATACAGCAGAAGCACATCTGGTGGATATGATCTCAATACACGCACAGCATACTGCACTGTAATGGGATGTGTCGGGTACTGACGTGCACCGAGCAATGATAAAGCCATCACTGGATCACATATTGCCCAAGTTAAAATGTGACTTAATGTTTTCAAATCCTGTTAAAATATTAGCATTTTGAAATTGAAAATCAAGGAAAAAAATTATTTTTATCCCTTATAATGAGTAGAAACTTGGTAGCAAACGACTAAATAAGATTTTGATTGAACTCAGCATTATTTGATTAAACTGTCTGAAATTTTCACTATAATTTTATTCGTAATATCAAAACTCCCCAGAACATACTAATGAAAGTAAAAGAATACTGCAAAAACCGTTGCAACTACGCAAATAGAAAACTATTAGCTAATTTTGATCATCTAAATCTTGTTCGCACAATTCTTATCTAGTGAATGTATTTTTTCATCAAAAATTATGAATAATCTTGTTTTTTCATTGGTGAATTTGAAACATAAAGTATGAATTTACCTCTACTTTTTCTTCAAGAATCTTTCCTTCTCCCAACATCAAAGAAAGAGCTTCAGGCAAATCGGTCACTAATTCCGGCGAATCAACGAGCAGCTCTTGGACAGCCGTCTGACAAGCAGAGCAAGAACGAAATCTAAAGAGCAATACAAAAACATGGAAAATAAATGCTTGATATTGTGTTATAAAAAAATTAATTCGAAACATTGTTTTAAAAAGACAACAATTATTGCCTTGATGGCATATACACTGCCAGTTCGGGGCAAATCTGCCAAGCAATCTTGACATTTTCCCGGAGAAGCTTAGCCTCTGTTCTCGCATCGGGAAATGTTGATTTTCGCCACTGTTCAATGTTTGCATCTTCCAAACCCAGAGCTTCACCCAACGGATTTAACCATGCACTTAAGCGTTCGATTTCATTTGCCTAGAAAGCTACTGAAACTGCAAGTGAAATTGAAATATGTAATAGTACACGAAATATTGTAACTATGCTTACAACAAATATCAAAATCAAATTTCGATAGCGATTGTATAGTTTCATCTGCTGTTCTGCATGTTTGTTTGGATTGGATCGATTGAGATCTGGAAGCCAAGAAAAAAGCTACTACAACATATAATATACAATCTATTAATATAATGCTATAAAATTATAATTATATAACAAAGATGAGGAAAATCAACATTTGATATTTTCGACTCACTAAACCTATACATAAGATTTTAAGTTGTGCTGAAACAAGCAATTGGGTCTCCGGGAGAAACTGTACGTACGTACCTTTCCTCTGTGCTATTACATTTTTTTAAAAGCTCTACGAAAAAAGCCATTTAAAAAAAAAAAAACAAATTCCATGAAGCTTCGGCTCGAGTCTTAATGAGAACGGAACGATACCGGAAAGATAAATCCCTGTCTAGATTTCGAATTGTTTAGTAAAAGTGTTGTCATTGCGATTTTCTAACATGTTACTATTGATTTCACTCTCATTATCAAAGTTACTAAATTCTGTTGGTATATAAATCCTTATAGTTCGAAAATTAATTTTAAAAAACTCCAGAATCACGTTTTTTAGAGGAATTTTACCACTTTTCTGTCTGGTTCAACAATTTTTTTAATGAATATACGTATATTCATTTCACAATTGTCGACATTTAGTTGGATAATTACAACTAAACCAAAACCCGAATTTACAAAAAAACCTGACTGGTATTGAGTGTATTCTTTTGTAGCGAACCACCTTTGCCTTGTGCAGCTACAAGCGTTACCCAATTACAATTGCTGGTTGTCATTGCATGACGAGTTTGCATGTCAGCACGACTAAATTACACCACTATACTTTATAAAATAGGCAAATACAACCAAAAATATTAAATTTATGGGAGAAAAAAATGTAAAATATAAAAGCATACAAAACTTACTTATACGCCGTGTCGGACTTGCAGTTATCATTTAAAATCTGCTGGAAAGATTCCAAATTGAGTTCAGTGTCTATAATACTTATCATCAGATGTGAGTAATAATAAGATAGAAAAAACCAATCTACAAAAATGCCTACCAACGCTAGCAAATATTTCTTTCTTGATATATTTCACATCCGAGAAAAGGGTATTCCAAAACATGATCAGCAATCGTATGTCATTCTTCAACTGCGCTGCGTTCTGCGTTGGCGTTTGAGCAGGAACACTACAATCAGGCAAAAAAACTATTAGGAAAATTCGGAATGTTTAGATAGTTGCAAAACAAAACAACATACGAAAAGTAATCCAACATCGCATAATATACGCGTTGTCGCAAGATATTTTTGGAAATACGAAATGATATCGAATCACGCTGTATCATGGAAAGCACACAGTTAAGAACATGACACCGTAGTCCAATCGCCTCAACATTTCTTGTCATTGCAACTGAAAAATAGAAAAATTTCGAATAGTTTGAAAAAGAATTCAAATTAAAACATGGTATATCCGCAATGAATGTCATGGATTCCTAATTTTCTCCATTCATAAAACTACACATTCGACATAAGATACAAAAAATAACCATGTGCTCGATCGACTTTGCAAAGACTCGAATCGGAAGAAATACATGTCGATGAATTAGCATCTACTTTCAGACGACCCACGTTCAGTGGAAGTGTTTGAGAAAACATCAATTCCAAAATATCTAGCTGTTCTCTGCTTGAATATTTAGCAATATCCACTCTTTCTGCCAAAAACTAAAAATTCCAAAGTTTCCTTTTTCCAAGACAACGCTTCAAAATTCAGAAACACAGGGTCACGTTCAGCTGGCTCCCTTCATCACAAATCATCTGATTATTGATTTTCGCAATGAAAACTTTCAATAATTATGTCTTCTACAAAATTAAGCTTACAGAAATCCATATGCTGTGTGGAAGAATATGCGGTCGCTTCGGAGCTGAGTCATATTGCAAACTTAAAGGAGAAATAATCTCCGAATCATGTTGAAAAATACCTAGATGATCTTGGGCCGTAATTGTCCAACACGTCGTCATTTCTCGAAGAAACTGAATTCAATTTTTGTTAGACATTTTATTTGATAACAGTACAACAAGGTTTTTGATATCTGAAATAACAATGTCGCCTTACTTGAAGCTGGATATCTTCTCGAGCTATAAGAATCCAGTTCCACACGATTACACAAAGACGCATTGTTGAAGCAGTGAAATTTTTGAGTGGTACAAAAACAAGGATATGTAACAAGCGGCTTTCCAGCTCTGTAACACGTTTTTTAGCTATAATAAAAGCCATGATCAAAGGCATAAAATCTAATCTTAATAGTTACGCTAAATATGACAGAAACCATTCGGTCTAATACGTGGAACAAGAAACATTTATTGAGAAGAACGACTTATTTACGTGAGCATCTTATTATCTAAGACCACAAATATGCAACTCATTTATTGATCGACTGTTACTATAAACGATTTTTTAGCGTGTAAATTCTCTCATAAGTAAAATGATTACTTTGATTAGACACTTCTTTCATTAAAATGAAAAGAGCTGCTAGTTTCAGTATGGACTCAGGCATTTCTTCATCACATCCATTTTTACAAGCTTTTTCCAGTTGCTGCTCAAACAAATTAGCAAGCCGTTCTTGTGGTCTAGTCTCTTCTTCAGCTTTCGATGTCTCTATCATGCCCTTTACCTAAACTGACAAGCAAAAATTTTCTTAGATGGAAAACGTGATTTATTGAATTTTAAAAAAAAATAACGCAGAAATATAAAATTTCACCTTGCCAAGATATAATGATCTTAAATGTAGAGCAGAAAGATAAAGAGGTGGGCTGGTATCAATTGTACAGCCAGATGCGTCGTTTAGACTTTTTAGTATAGCTTCTACTGTCAAACGAAAACTGCCAGAACAGCCAGGATTAATACTCGCAATATATTTCTTAAAAGATAATATTATTCATTTTTGATCCTTAAAATAAACTTTCAAATTTCATCAACGTTTCAATAAAACGGTGTAATTCCCAAGAACACGTGATATTTTGGTAGATGACCTTTGTGAATAAAAAATAAAAAAGGTTTTTTTCTATAGTAAACATAACATACCAAATATCAATGGAAACTTACAACAAAATAGCTGTGAGTACTGCCTGGTGCCCATTTGATTGCCTCCTGAAGAATTTGTTCACAGCGCAAAGAAAAGTCTTGTACCACTAATTTCCTTCGATCCAGGGTATCCTTAAGTCACATTTGCGTTTCTCCAAAAAATACAGTAAAAATATGAAAACAAACATGAAGTACTACAAATTATAAGAATGCAAACCCAAATTTCGATTTCGTGGAATAAGAAATATACGAAATAATATATGTTATTGACAAAACACCTGAAGTTGTATAGTTCGATGCAGAGATGGAAAAGACAAAGTCATTATTTCGCAATCAGTATCATTTTCGAGATTGTTTGAAAGTGCTTCCAGTATTTGTAGTGCAACATTAATAATATTGCCATTCCAAAGTAAATGAGGAAAGCTGCCGATTAAATTGGTAAGACAAGTATCTGCGCATTTCCTTACCTGTAATATTCTGAACGGAATAAGCATTTATCAAACTACAATCCCTTGAGTAACAAATTTCTATTCTCACCTCTTTTAGATGATGGTTGAACATGATAAGCAGAAACTGAGCATGCAATTCAAGCTGACGTTCGTGAGCTGAATCTAAATTCCGATCACTGGCAACTTTTAAATATTTACTGAAGATGGTTCTTGCTGCCGCAAGAAGACATGTCCAAATCCCGTCCTTGTCTTTTCTTATAGACCTCAAAAAAAAAATATCTTAACAGATCACTTTTAACATTTTATTATTGCCTGCTCATGCAAGCGTTAATTCTAAATATTTTGAACAAATGCTAATACATGGTCTGGTAAAATGGTCAAGCTATCAAGTTCGAGAAAACTAATTAAAGTGTTATCATGCCATAAGTCACTATGAAAGTAATGAAGTATCAATATAATTACTTGTCTTCGAGATATTGAAATATTGAATGGACTGCTCCCGGTTCTGTAGAGTGCAATGCACGCATGAGCTCCATGCGAAATACTGATAAGAGATAAATACAATGGGTAAATTCCAATTTATTGACAACCACTGTTACCTCGGGTGAAGAAGAAATTTCGGACAAAATAGTTACTCTGATTTCTTGCAATTCTGCCTTAAAATAAAAAAATTATATATGCTTTTGAACATTTATAATTTCTATGGATCAATCAACATATGATGAGGAAAACAATATTTTTAATGATTACGGCCATTTTTCAGACGAGTGGAAGACTAAAGCTACCGCTAGATGAACTAACTCATTATTCTCTAGTTCAATCTGACAGCACAGAATGTGTGTGTTCTCGATTATTAAACCTACATACCATTCACCAACTGTGGCATGAAATGAGAAACTATTACCAACAGTAACAACATTGAGTTTATGTTTGAAACAAACCGGTAATACATTATTGCTTTTGATTGTAGCATTTGCAACAAGTTCAGCACGAAGACTCTCTTGAGGTGTGAGTACAGGTGACTTACAAGCAATCTCACAAGCAGCTTCAAACCACTCTTCTGGCCAAAGACCTAAGTTTAATTTACACGTATTTTTGCAGATGAATAATGCACAATAAATCAATTCTCTTCCCCAATAGATCAATAGATACATCAAGAGTTAATGAGAATTAAGTTACGTAACAGCGACTGCAGCACATATCCAATGTTCCTCTTTAATTCACAGAAGTTTTATATTGTTGTAAAAAGAACCAACCTATCCGAGCAACATTAAATCCGAGCACTGTACAACAAAACCAAAAGTCACGAAACAAATTTCGCAGCCGAACTGATGGGTTTTTTATAGTAGCAAACCTGCGCAACAGCGAAGCAATCTTTGGAATCAAAACGCCTAAGTTTCCAGCACCAGTTGAAAGCTAGAAATGATTGAAACAATACTTAATATAAATTCATCCTTAAAAGTAAAAATTATATGTCACAAACAACATAATTAACTTAAAGGATTGATAGACTTTCCGTACTTTCGAATAACTTTCGTAAGTTCTTGTCTTACCCTAATATTTTTTTGAAGAAAAAGGTTTTGAAGAAATGAATAACTACTAATTGAAATTTACACAATTTAACACTTTTAAATTCCATAATATTTGGTTGTCATTAATTCATTTGGCAGAAAATTTAATACAGTTTGTAGAAATAAATTACCTTCATGACTCTTGCCAACTTTTCACCAGCCTTCCTTCCTTCATA
>UPTC01001544.1:0-14924 GCA_900537255.1 Acanthocheilonema viteae
CACATACACACACACATACACACACACATGCACACACATACACAAACATACACACACGTACACACACATGTACACATACATATGACATATAAATAAACAAATAGTGCCAATTGCACAGCCTGAAGCGTTTGAAGCTTTACTTTCACCACGGTTCAAATCAATAAAGAATGTAAGCCAAGAGCTGTGAATAAGAGGGAAAAGGTAGCGATAGGGCATGGACAGCTGAAGAGAGATTAAAAGCTTTTTTTGTGCTTTCTGTTTGTCTACTATACTATATGAAGACTTGGCCAAAGTTAAGCATAGCCAGGTTTTAATAGTGCAAACGCACACGCAAACACATACTCATACATAGATGCATGCACAGAGAGCAACTTAGTTGTTATGTGCAAGATGGGCTTGCCATGATAGCTTCTCCACCCCAAAGCGAAACACTGCTAGTAGAGAGGTTGCAAATGGCGACAAGCGGTTGACGGTATGATAGCAGGCCCGATTTCCAGTGCTGGTTCAAATACGTTTTTCTTAAACCGACAAATTGTCCATCCCGTTGCCATCATCATTTTCTTTCTCCTAGCTGGTACTGTCAATACTAAATCTGCCAATGGTAGGTTATTGCAAAATTTTTTAATTCATATTCTTTTTCAAATAAAATCATTAAGTAATTGATTGGCCTAATTTAAGCATACTTTTGGGGAAGCAATTGATCTAACTTTGAAAAAACATTTCCTGAAAAGGTAAGCGAAGGAAAAGCTATGTAAAACACTTAGATAAGATATCGGGAGAAGCTCAAGAAAATCCTAGATTACTCAACAATTCGACAGCAAGCATATCATTTGTAAACACAAATCATGCAAGTCACAATGTTCTTATATTATCGGAAGTATTTCTTTGCAAAGTTTCTAACAAGTAAATTAACATGAAACAAATCAGACACATTTCTAAAATTTCTTAAAAAATTGATGGAATGCTCGCCAATGTTCCAAATTCTTGGTCTGTTTTGATCTGAATTATTTCAATTCTGCTATTTCATCTTTTATTGTCAGACAGTTTAAAATCACCCAAACAAGCTATTGATTGCCGAAACCGGCCTATCACTCTTTGACAATATAATATATGAATAGACTGAATTGGAGCAACTGAGCTGAAGGAAGTTTAAGTTCAGTGTACAGGAGTGGAATTGAATGAAGCTGAGCTAGATTTTTTTTTTCGCTCCAGAAAAGAAAAAAAGGAATCTAAATTTATGAGCATTTTGAAGTTTATAATAATTCGAGCAGAATTATACATACAACATTTAGTCGTTTTTCCTTTCAAACCAAATTATAAGGTTGTTTGGAAACATGTTCAATTTAGATAAAGGGAGTCGTCTTTTAATTGAAAAATAGAATCCATCTCCTTTTTGTTTTTGTTCGCATTTCAATTTCCGTTTAATCACATCATGTTTGCACATCTTTTACCACATTCTTCATACTTCCATTGGCACTTGTGAAACTGAAATCTGGTCAGAAAATTTTCAACATATATTGAAACGAAATGAACTTCTACATCCCATGGGTAATTTTACCTCAGGGCTTCAATTAGTGATTGAAATATATATGAACATCGTATCATGCTAATTATTGCTTCGACTTTCGAAATATTACCGTTGATTTGACGTCGTCATACATTATTCATCCATGTTTGGAATGATAACCATACACATTCCAACCGACATCAAACTTGATTATTGATATGTTTGATTGGCATGTTTTGTTAGCTAACATGTGAGTTAAATGGATTTTGGACAGCATTAATGAATAAATGCAAATTTAAACGAAAGAAACTAGCTAACAGCTGTCACGGACTAAAAGGAGTTAGCAAATTCAGAATCCAAGGAAGGATGAAAACAATAGAAATTTCCCAGAGGAAAAAGCTGTTAATTTATGACTTCTCTAGATGGATTCTAAATAAACGGTTAAGTTGCATTGCAAGGTTAATGTGTTTTCAAGGAATGTACTGATATAGTTATCACCAGAAATCATCTTTCTAACACTTTATTCCAATACATAACTCCCCATAAACAATGAGTGCTCCTTTGTTAATATTTCAGATGTAAGAAACTCTCGACGGGACTTATAGTTTAGTTCTTTACACGTCCCTTCTCATTTTAGTCAAACTTTTTGTGTCAAAAATTTCTTAAATTTGTCAAAAAAATGTAATCTTTCGAAAAATTTAATTTAATTTTTGTTAAAATGTAGGAAAATTTGCACTATTTTTTCGAATTGCAAAATTTTTGGGCCATTACTCAGTATAAATCTTCAACTGCAATATCATAAGTTAATTTTCATAGGTCTTTCACGACATAAATTTTCAATTGTAATATTATAAATTAAATTTTGTGGTTTTTTATGTTGCTTGCTGATTTCTGTCTTACTTCTCCAATATAAAGTGATAAAATGCTGAATGTAATGTTGTACTTATTTTGTGAATTACTTTCAAAGTTTCGAAATGAATTTATTTAAAAAATGTAAATGGTTGCTAAGTGACAACACTGACGTCATATCAGAAAGCATTTAAGTGTTTTGTAGCGAGAAGGGAGAAATAAGACATCCATAATGGAGCATTTCAGATGATTGCCATTGCTCCTGCTCCCGACAAATACTCATTCGCTATCATTTCGGCTACAAAATCATTTTATAGTAAGCAAGCAAGAAGTTAAAAAAACAGTAAAATGAGGAGTATAATGAATGATTCCTGGAATGATTGTTATTTCCTTCTTGTTATAATTTATTTATGAGTAGTATAGATGAAAATGTATGAGGTAATAGCCCACTGAGTACTCATTCATAAATGTATTTTCTTTTATTTAATAAATTATTAAAGAAGACATCCGGGACGAAGTAGTGAGAGATCATGCGATCCAATATTGGAAATTCTTTCATTGCTCCTCAATAATCGAAAGAATCTGATCACTCTCTTCAATAATAAAATATTAATTGAAAAGAAGAATATTTTAATTTGAAATGATATCACCAAATGCTTCAAATATGATGCTATTAAATTAAAGAGTACTAATGATTTGATCAATAAATCTGTAACTTAGGGTTATTTCATATCATATTTCATATGAAATAACAGATTTATTGTTACAGATTTATTGATCAAATCATTAAACTCTTTAATATAATAGCTTGAACTTGAATAAAACTTACTTCTTTAGAGGATACATTGAGAGAAAGCTATTTGTATCTTCGTATAAGGTTAGGGATTATTATGGTCAAGATATTATAAATAAGTTTTCTTGGTAAGGCTAAATATTGAAATAGCACAGTTTGAAGCTTAATGAAAATGAGGAAACGTTATCTGTTTAAATAAATCCTTCCTTCACCAAAATTTCAACTGAACATTTTGATAATTTAAAAAAAATTTTGTATTTTGTAACCTTTTTCATAATTGTTCGTCAAATCACCTATATCATTTGAAAGACGATGAAAAATATGTTCTATCTTCAGAGTACTCAGGGTTAATTTTAATAAGCTTCGGTTTATTTTTTTTTAATGAAAATGTACTTTGTAAACAACTTACTTAGTAGCTATGTAAAATAGCAATTGCTGGAATAGATTTTGCTCATTTCAACTGATAAATTGCTACTAGGCTTTTGCTTCTGTTTTCAATATGCTCAAGAAATACTTTCAAACTTAGTTGAGAGATTTCGATTATCATTTCTGGATTATATTGTTTGGAAAAAATTAAGTAGACAGAATATTTAAAAGAACTTTTCGCATTCTCATCCTTTCCTTTTAATTCCATGAAAAAGCTTACTTTTCATAAGCACTTCCAAGAACTATTTTAGTTTCAACTAATAATATTTTTGAATTTAGAAGTCCTAGAATTTCTTAACATTATTTAATCTCAAAAGCAACAAATAGTATTTATGCATTTTACTTCATTCTCAGAAACAGTCGACTATTGGAATGATAATTTATCGTTTGAAAGTTCAAAATATCAGCGTAAATGTGAATGCTCAGCTTGGCTGCACATGAATTTCCATGGCTATCACATAGTCTGTTCATTGTTCCCGTTTGAGGGGAGAAAAATGAGGAGCGAAAGGTGGCATATTGAAGTATATGAAAAAAGTACAAGTATAAATAATTCTCTAAACTAATGCCATTTTACGAAAAAAGAAGTAAGTTAGTATTTAAAAATGAAATTCAAGATAAAAGTAAAGTTTGATGGATTTAACAAGACTGCGAATTAGTAGTGCAATTGTTTTAATATTTGCTTTTTTATAACATCCAATGGCAGATGCATTGACGGATGTTAATCCTTAAACTTTTTACCTTTATTTGAATTTTATTGTTTATTCGGAAATAGAACTTTATCACAAGATATCTTTAGCGATAAATGTACAATAAACAAGCGCTTTGGAAAAAGTAGCTCATGACGGTAAATGTTCTGCCGTTTGTTCAGATTGTTAATTATTCAGTAATTATTGAGAAGATTTACGGATGTAGCGATACTTTTCCTTTTCTCGTTCCTTTCCTTCATTTTGCTCCTTTCAATTATGATGATAATGATTTGAAAGCTGAAATTAATATCTTATATTAGCAAAGCTTCACAACATTTTCAATAGCTCTCTGATTATCTTTTCCCAGTTCTTTTACAAAATATTTGAAGCAGGAT
The DNA here is from genome assembly GCA_900537255.1 of Acanthocheilonema viteae. Classification (NCBI taxonomy): domain Eukaryota; kingdom Metazoa; phylum Nematoda; class Chromadorea; order Rhabditida; family Onchocercidae; genus Acanthocheilonema; species Acanthocheilonema viteae. The sequence continues at coordinate 4,657 of UPTC01001544.1, forward strand.
AATGACGGCTTCGTAATCATGCAAAAAATTGAAATATAATTATTTTTTGTCACTTCTTTTTTTATCGAACAAATAAGGATAATGCAAAAAATAGAAGTTACGCTAACTATGCTATCTTATCGGTATGATTAAAATTAGTTATTTTTTTTTTTGAATACTTTGCTCTGAAATTGAAGTTTAATTAACAATGAAGTCTTAAAAATTTTTTAAAGCATGTCGACAACAAGTCATAGTTATCTTAAATGCTAAAATTCTACTGCTATTGAGACAAACAACGAATGACAAATCTTCAAGATGATTTGTCAAAGCCACGTTACATAAAGTGTCTCCTTATGTCATAAATATTCTGCTTGTAATAATTCTTGCTAATCATACAATGCAAAAGCAATTTAGCAGCATATAAGAGAAAATAAATTAACTGATAATCTTTGGTTGCCAATAATTAATTATTCCCCTATAGCTATTCTACTAGTTCATTTTAGTAAGATTATCTCTTTACTGACTTAAAATTACATGATTTAATGAAGATAGCTTAACGTTATACCTAAGAAAGAAACTCACAATATCAGTTATCAATTATTTCGAACTTCGTTATCAATCTCACATTAATTGCTTAAATTCAATTATTATAAATTTTCAGAATGAAATGATTCTTTCTTTTAGGCTGCATTTTGTACGATGAAGTGTGTGAAGAGGACGAAATTTGTGTACAAGGTTGCTTTAAATTTTTAAGAAAAATAACTGCTTAAAAAATTTGAATTTTAAGAGATGGCAAGAAATTATATATATTTGGTTTTCAATTTAATGCTGAATTCATTTTATACGATAATTTAAAAATATGAAAACTGTCCTGATACTCACCTTTCGTTAATAATGTGATATCATCTTTCAAACTAAATTTAATCTTCCTGTCATTTCAATTTATGCATTAGCTGGTAAAAGTATGGAGAGGATTGATCAAAAAGCCTAACAGTATTGCTGATGAGCTGATAATGCTCATCCAAAAGGATTATCACACTAAAATGTTACTCACTAATTTTTTGTTCGACAAAGGATTAAAGTAAAATGGAAAAAACAACAATTTTTCAGAGAACACAAAATGAAATTATAGATTTTTATCGAAAATAAAAAAGACATTACTTTAAAATCTTCCATGAATTGAATTTTTTTTTTGTTGTTTCATAATCTTTCACTAAAAGTAATCATACTATTTTTGCTAAATCCATCTCATTACACTCACAGAGAAAAAAGTATTCTTGCATCATTTGATTTCTTATATAATAATTTACAACTTATACTTTTCATGTTTAATATAGAAAATAACCAAAAGTGTAAAATATTTTTCAGCTATCCTGCAATATAATTATTCAAATATCGTACCACGCTTAATTTCGAGAGGCATTGAAAAATGCTATATAGTAGGAAGACAGATAAAATCTCTAGCTAATAAAGTAATGATAAAAAGATAGATAGATGAAAGAGCCAAATAAAAAACATCAGGAGGATAAGAATATAGGTAGGATTAAATGTCGAACATAGACATGGCAAATTTTTGATACAGTTTATAGAAAATTTTTGTAAACAGTATTTTTGTATAAAAGACAAAAAAATTTGCATGCAATTGCTGTTTTGAGAAGAAAATTTTGATCTTTTTATTTGCTGTGACAACTATCATGATAACGTAAACTTCTATTTAAATTATATTTTGCGCATTAACGAGGGAAAAAATAGAAATAACATGTACATTACGTCTATCTGTTAACTAACATATGAAATTTCATAATTTAATGTTAATGATGAATACGAGTTTTCTATGATTCGGATAATGTCAAAATATTAGCAGTCATCAATGGTTTAATTCATTTGAATAATTGATGTGTGCATAGTAATTTGAAATTCATTTAAATTCTGAAATTTTCTATTCGAATATTTCTTGAAAACAAAGTATCATTTTTTATAGACGGTTTATTTGGGGAGTGTGCATCAACAGAACGTGTTGCTTTGATTGTTTCAAATCCGGCTAATTATATTTTGAAGAAAGTGCTAAGCTCTCAGTTAGAACAGCTTAGTCAAGATGGTTACACCTTGGAAGATGCTCGAGTGCAATGTGTTATTACATATTTCAAAATAGTTTTAATGTTGCAACTCAAATATAATCTCGACTTCTGTAATGTTGTCAATCCGGAAAATATTTGGCGAATGTTACAGGTTGGTTCTTTTTTCTCCCTCTTTATTGGAACATCATCCTATAAATGTATACAAGAAATTGCGGTATTGAAATAATGAATGATGGAAAAATGAGAGAGTATAACATTTAACAATCAAATATTCATTAAATTTCTCAGTTTAATTTTGAAAATTATTTCTGTTTGCACTTTTTAATTGAAAATTTTTGATTTTGTTGTAACGATTATTTCAAATTATTCATTTTTTGGTTATAATTAATCAAATTTTCAATTCAATCAATTATATTTTAACTTATTCAACCAAATAAAATTTTTAAGATCTGATAATAGTGAAAATGAAATAATAGTTTAGGGCTTTTTGCTTATTCTACTGACTTTTGGATCTTTATGTTTGGTCTTTTGAAAAATCTCGCCTATTTACAGCAATAATTCAGTTGAATTATTTTGTTGATATTATTTTTTTGTTTTTCCAAAATTAATTCAGTCATTCAATGCATTGAGTAAACACACTGCACATAATATGTTATGTAGAATAGCAGTACGACAAGCCAAATACCACTCATAATAATAAAATATTCAATAAACACATTACTTTCTGTAAAATATTGATTTCAATGAAGAACATCAAAAATCAATCTTCTAAGTTGTATTTTGTTGTATTTTTCTTTTTTTTGGAAAGATTTCATGACTGACAACTTTTTCCTCTCAATAAAATTGTTCCTGACATTAAATGACATTAAATGTTACAATGAAAGTCGCTTGGGAAGATTATTTTCTCTGTGTCGGAAATTTGAAGAAATGAGAGATGACGAATAGAATTAGCTTGTCATATAACCTTAGTCTATGCAAATTATTTCTTTTTGAAATTTATTAAATACTATTCAAAATTATTAATCCAGGAAGAAATTTTTTGAAAAATTATCGATTTTGATGCCTTATTGCATCGAAATTGATGTTTTAAAGTTTTTTTCAAGTCAGTTGGATAATTGGGAAAAATTAGAGCAATATTGCTTGAAGCATATTTAAAGAGTATCCAACATAGATTTTGAATGCTTTTTCGATATCAAATTCATCACTCCACAAATTTGCGGATGTCTGATTTCATTTGCTTAGGATTAAGATATAATATGATCAAAGTCGCCCCCTTCGGGAATTAATTTTGATACGATAATATAGAATAAAATTGTTTCAGTCAATAAAAATGACACTTGTTAATGATGTCACAGATATCTCGAGTGTCGAGTCAGATAACGAATTGATAAATAATTTTATAAAACAACAACAACAGCAACAACAGATAGGTATCTCTATCCTATAATTGATAAATATGGAAATGTTTAACATATTTCAGTCAGTTTAAATTTTAAGTTACATGAGCAATGTCTTCATGAAAAAAATATAATAAATTATGTGTATGTTTATATTTAAGTTATTTCATTCATGCTTTGTTTTCATAAATATTCGAAATTTATTCTAGCGAGTTAATGAGGAAAATAAGCAAGCAAGTATCCCTTGGCTTTCTTCTAGATTCCACAAATGATGTGATGGCGGATGATAGAGATAATAACGAAAATGATTTCAACTCGATTCCCGAAAGAAATATGTTCGATAAGAGTCATATTTTCAAATCAGCAAATTGGGATAGTGACGAAAAACCAATTGATACTGATAAAGATATGCTGGCAGTAGAAAATTTCATGCCTTTGGGTATGATTCCAAATTATAATAGATCCAGGACTCGTTTCATTAGCTACATTCATGCCGTTAATTATTGCTGTTAATAATGATGTCTGTCTTATTTCATGATTAATGTGTTAAGGCTTATCCACTGCTCTAAAATACTAGCTTCAAAAAAATGTTTCTTGAACCGATTTTGATTGAATAGTCGTAATTCCAATAGTAGCAGCTATCAAATAATTATAAATAAAATGGAATCATAAACAAATGCTAACAGTTATCAACATGATGATGTGTTAGTAGTATTATATTAAAATGAACTTTGAACTGGAATAATAATTATAGCAGCTCAAAGTTCTGGTGAGGAAGAAGAAGAAGAATCGTTGAATTTTGTTGGCTATCATGCACCTGTTTTAAAGAAAGATATCGAGCACCTTGGTAATCAAAATACAGGTTAGTTACAGTTTAAAAAAAAACAATTCCTGCTATGGTTCGTTTAAAATGTGTGACATTAAAACACTGATTTATTGGCCTTATGCATTGATGAAGTATGTTGAGGACTTATTAACAATGAGTCATACAAGGTAGTACAGCAATTAATACTCTTTTTATTTTCTGAAATTTTAACCATTGCAATTTAAATTCATCGAATTGCCCCGTCATTCACTACAGCACATTTTCTGTCACTGTTGCACTTTTTACATATCATTTCGGTAAACCAAACCTTCCAATTTATTTTTCAGCAACTAGTGAAATTCATTAGTTAATAAATTTTATATTAAAATACAGAATTATCCTTTGGTAGCAAATTTTTTTTGAAGTAAATGGTAATCAACAATCGTTTCATGCTTTATTTGATTTAACTAAATGGACTTATTGCTAGGAATTTTATTCTTGTGATTTGCACTAAAGTTTAATTCTTTTTAGACTTGGAAAAGATAGAGCACAAAATAGTAAAAGGAATGCCATCATATCAGAAAGTAAACGGTAATCGAGTGTATCTGAAAGTTACCAAAGATCTGAATGATAATAAGCTGCATCATCTAATCAATTATTTGGATTTCTCAATTGCAAAACCCAACCAACTTATTTTCGACGATTTTCTGTATCATCGCTTAATCATCTTTTTTTTCGGGAACGCATGAAATAATGAATATGACACATTAGTTCAAAGCTTCTTTCCTTAACAAATCCTATTTGAATATTCTGTAGAAGTAGAACACTTAGATTATGTCAAAGTCCACTTGAGATATACTGCCGGAAGCTTGAAACTTAGCAATGTGTATCATCAATCAGTGTATGAATTACCCCTAATGGTTATAATCATATCACGCTAATATTTCACAATCCGGCCAGTTTTTCTGTTTGCTTACTACACTTTGAAAATTTAATAATCATATTTCATTTAGAATCATATTATTACTTTACTATTAAAGTAATTTTACTTCGCAGACTGGATGGTGATCAGTTATCATTTCGAGCTGGTCGATCAAGTTTGACATTTCCGCAAAACGAGAAACGCCTGGATTCAGTGAGTGGCATCGCAGAGGATGTTTGTGAGTATAATCTTTTTTCTTTTTATTTTAAAATTCAAACCTGAAATAATTTGCGAAATTTGAGATTTGCTAATTACGATGACGAAATTTGGTAATTTTTTACACTCTTACCATTAATGTTATAGATAAACGACGAAAAGATATTCAAACAATTTCTGGAGTACATGTTGATGAAACCGGTATCGGAAGCGGAGAAGTAAGCTATACTTTGATGAAATAAATAAAAAATATATTATCTATATGTTCCAAGAGCTACTGGGATAATAATATTCTAATTATTATTTATCTCTATCTTATTTTTATTATTGATTCCCGAAATGATATCTTTAAAATATCTTTCAGGAAACGGTACCGGTTGAAAGTGAAACTCGCGATCGTTTCTTTATTCCGATACTTGCTGTAAGTACGTTGACATTGGTAGCACTGATAGCAGTAATGACGATTCATCAGATCAGAGAACATCGGAAGAAAATACGCAAATCTATTATCCCGGAACTTGACTCTCAAAAGTATGGTGATAAGGCATTGCTTGCCTATCAGGATTTATGCCGGTATCAGATGAATTCACATGAACCGGCAGATATCGCTGACGCTCGTGCTAATAATCATTCTAGTGCAACATCTTGGTTCGTTTATTTTGCTAAATATTTTCATATAAAAAGCACTAAAATTTTGTAATATAAAAAGAAATTAAACTTAGAATTTTAAGGGTCGATGAACCGATTGGTCAATCTAGTCTCGATATCTCAACCGGTCATGTCATTCTGGTAAGTGTATTTTGCTTTTTTGCACTTCAAATATTTATTATAATGTTTTAATTGTGAAACAGTCCATTATTTATTCTTCTTTTTATCTTATAAATTATGTGTAATTTTGTCAGTTTTATCTTACTGATTTTCATTTCATTTCATACACTCATAATATGAATTTTTATTTGTTCCTCACAACTGCTTTCAGCACCACACTCATTTTATACTTTTTAATTTTTAAATTTTAGTCATTCCTTCGTGACTATTTGAATGACACATCAAAAATTGAAGAACAATGGAAAACACTAAACGAATATTCAAATCCGAACGGAATATCATCAATTGCCAGAGAAGAAGAAAATATCAAAAAAAATCGAAATCTATCTTGTCTTCCATGTAAGCTTCGTTCATTAATTCAATTTCATTTATGTTCACACTGCACTCAGTACTATTATTGAATTGTAAAGCTCTTTTCCATACTAAATATGACAATGACAGATGCTTGAAGCATTTCCTTCCCATACAACAATTTCTCCTCTATCATTTGGCTAAACAATCTCATGAAATCTAAATTGAGCATTTTTTAAAGAGTCTTATGCTAAATGATATCAATCGATACAAAATAAAATATATTTTTCTACAACTTCCATATAATAGCAATTAGTCCAAGTAACTGATTAAAGTTGATATTTATAAAAAAAACTGATTAAAGTTGATATTTATAAAAAAACATCGAAACTCTTCCTATAAGTACTATTCCGGTTGCATCTTTTAGCAGGAAAGGTTATTACAGCGAATAACATTGATCATTTCGGATAATCCTCCCAGTTACTGCGTTTAAATTTCTTTAAATTTTCAAATGAAATAAAAACAATGAAAAAAAAGAGTTAAAATTTAACCTTTCATTCAATGATTCCTCCAATAAATGATGCGATGAAATTGATCATTGATAGACAATAGCAAAAGTCTTACTTATTCAATTTTTTTTTTTATAGAAAATGAAATACATTCGAATGTGGGAATACAAAATGATATATGGAAGAATAACTGAAATGCTTTCAAAATTTTTAGCATACAGATGCTAAAAATTTCCATTAACAAATACATATCCATCAAATATGGTCAAAATAGTGCTTTTCAGATGACGATACATTGGTCAGTGTTCGTCAGTTAGTGAATGATTCAACATATATCAATGCATCAGCAATCCATGACTGCGATCCGAAACAAGCCAATTATATCGCTACACAATCACCACTTCCAGAAACCATTACAGATTTCTGGCAAATGATTTGGGAACAAGTTAGTGTTAATTTTAGATTATTTTTAAACAATCATTAATCCGGCCGGATGATCATACGATTTCACTTTATATCAATTTCTCCATCTCTTTATATTTCGCATTAAGTCTTAAAACAAAATTGCAATCTTTTTTTCTGCTCATTCTATCATCGTTATAGTTAATTTACACTCATAACTGCAAATGATAGCATATCATGATCATATCACTCTAAGTTTCTATCACATCATAGTACATTAAATGTTATTGCTTCAGTGACTGACAACATTACAGCTTTCAATTTTAAACTTCAATTTTCTTCTTCACTTTTTATAAAAGTAGGCCGCAGTATCAAGTAGACGTTTTAAAAACAAGAAACCTACTAATATCAAATTTCAGACTTACATTTTTTAATCAATGGTATAAATGCAAAAGTAAGCAATCAACAAAAGATAAAGAGATTTCAGAAAAATGAAATTAATTTGGAAAGTGCAAGAGAGTTATTATGTTAAAATTTAGTGACATATGAACTAATTTATTCAACAATTAAAATTATGTAAAAGTTCGGGAGTGAAAAAGAAATTTTACACGACGTCGCCATGGAGAAGATTAGGGAAAGGACAGGAAAAGTTTTGCATGACAAGTTATTATGACAATCAGGCAAGAAAATTCTTTCACACCAATGAATCACTAATTCAGATCTGCTTTCTCACTTAATTTCAATGTATGCCTTGATTTAATATGCTTCATTCTCAACTCACTTGATAAGTTGTTAGTAGTTCTGTATTATATTTTATGAATATGAATTTAAATTTAACATTCACATTTTGGTGTCATGTGTGGAGCTATAAATGTGACATGAAAGATAGAATGTTTCAAACCTCAGGTTACTGTGCTAATTGTGAACTTAACAAACAACGATGACGAACAAGAAGAGCGATGCCTCAAGTATTGGCCTGAAAGTGGTTCACAGATACACGGATCTTTCGAAGTTTATTTTTTCATTCCAATTTTGCTGAAATATTTTTTGTTAAATAGAAAAATAAAAAGCGAAAAAAAATGAATAAGACAATTTATTTTTGAGCGAGTGAGAGGATTATAAATTAGTATAAAAGTGTTTCACTTCACGCATGTAAAAATTTCACTTAATGATTCTATTTATGCAATTTGACGGTGCCATCTTAATGCGATAAAGTTAAATTGGGAAGCGTTTACGTCAATTTTGCATACAGTAATAAAGGATGTTACAAATTTTAACTTCTACGAGAATTTCAAACTTACTTTTTGATGATTAGAACTGAGGGTCATTGTGCCATCATTTATAATTATTCTTAAAATAGCATAAAAGAACAAGGAAGCATTGTTACTTAAATTATTTTCTGCAGATTCATTTGGTGTCGGAGCACATTTGGAGCAAAGACTATTTAGTACGATCGTTTTATTTAAAAAATTTGAGAACGAACGAAACTCGAACTGTAACTCAGTTTCATTTCTTAACATGGCCCAAAGGCGGTGTACCACCCAATACCAAAGCTCTACTCGATTTTCGCAGGTTCCTTTTTTTTAATAGGCATCATATAGCAACTTCAAATCAATTTAGAGTGTCTATCTAAATAGAATATTAAGAAGTATATGAATGTATTAGTAAAAAGGATTCGATTCTAACGACTGCTTTAATTGCAATCAATGACAGTGTTTTCACTGATATTTTCTTCTTCAAAAATTTCTATAATCAAGTAAGTTATTTCGGCTCCCTATTCTGCATGATATTCCAAATCGAAACATCAACATCACATATCAGAGACAGTCATCATTTAATACTATGGGATAAGTAATTCCAATTTAATTCGTGAGGACATGTGTTGAACGATTTTCGAGTAACGAATAACGACTGTTTCCATGTGACATTTTTATTGCAATTTTTCAGTGTTTTATGGATGAGACGCCTCCGCTCGTCGATCATTTTTGTGGATTAGCAATTTTGTTCTCGAATAATTGCATAGTCACAAAAGTGATGGACGGGAAGCGTCGTTCGTTCCAACTAACCACCCTTGTCCGTCTTACATTTCACTTTCCTCTGCTCCCTTACTTATATATATTGACCATAATAGTCAATTTGTTTTTTCCATCATGAAAGAAATAGAAAATTCAATCAGCAAAAAAAATTTCATTTTTCCCTTCTGTTACTGATTTGTTTTAAGCCATCTCGCTAATGCTTTATACATATACGTCAAAGTTTACAGCATTGTCATTTGTAAAATAGGAATCATAATGTAAAGATATGGCCTCTTGTAGAGCGAAGTGTTTTGTATTAATTTCTCCTACTGCCCTAATTGTATGTTCCGAAACTGTTATTACAATATAAAACAAGTTCAACTGAATACATATAAAAAAGTTCACCGTATTGAAAAAAATTTTCTACAAAATTAAAATGAAACCTTATGACAATTTTACAGAAAAATCAATAAATCGTATCGTGGACGAGCAGCTCCAATAGTTGTACATTGTACGGATGGTACCGGACGGACTGGTACATTCTGTCTGCTTGACATGATATTGAATCGAGTTTCCAAAGGTATATTTCTATCATAACTCGTTTGCAAATTAGAATTCATATCTGTTAATTATCTGTCTATGTAATTTATTATTTATCAGCTAGCTACTATTGCTTTGGTACATTATATCCAAATAAATATAATAATAATAATATAAAAAATTGCTTTGAGAAAGTTTTACATGACATATTATCATATATCGGTGTGTCGGTACGACTGATATCTCTTCTGATATTCTGATTTTAATGCGAATTAATTTCATTGAA
>UPTC01001545.1:0-14905 GCA_900537255.1 Acanthocheilonema viteae
ATATATAACAAACTAAAATATTTAATTTTTATAAGTGTGACGATGTCAATTAAATTGATTTCATCGAATTTGAAATTTTTTCATTATTCAAAAAATTTAATAAAATGGAGCCCATTATCATCTAAATAGTAATCATATCATTTCATTTAAATCATACTTCTTTATAAAAATCGGAAGTTTTTTCTTCTTCCTGACAATTTCGTGATAATATTTTATCTTAATTTTATTTTTTCGTTTGTTATTTCAAATTTTCAAATTACCATGAACCATAATTGCTTAAGATCAGAATGATGCATGAAAAAAATAGGACAATTTAAATGAATTCAACGAGATAGTAATAAACGATTTTCATAAAATGAATTAAATTTACATCTATTTAAATTGTTTCCATGTGTTTTCATGCGTTTCATTTCAATTTTATTGGATATTTATTTGAGAATTGAGAAAAAAAAAACCTATTATATCAAATTTGATTACAAAAAAAAAGCAAATGCAATACCATAACAAAAGGCAATTGAAAGATCGTTTCTTTTTTTTAAACTATTTACGATCAAAAATATTATTCTTCGTTTTTAACATTTACTGTTAAAATATTGTTTCAATTTTTTCCCTTTCTAATTCAATTAGCACTAAAAAATAAAATCGAAAAGTATACTTGTGATTTCTATTTTTTAGCATTAAATAAACCAAAGAAAAAAAACGATTTATTTGATAATTAAAGCATATGAAAGTGGCAAATTCTTTAATCCAAAAAAAGCATGAAATTATTTACCTAAAAAAGTAATTTTTTGTTCCACTGTATCTTACCAAAATTTTTTTGATATTTCGCATTTTTTGTAACAACATAATCGTAATTCATATTTGAAAGGAAAAAAGAAACAACAAATGTGAATTTTATAATAAAAATAACTGAAAAAATCAATAACTGAACATTCACATTTCATAAATTAGGTAATAATTTTTTTTGTTGAAAAAAATAAACAAATAAATAGATAAATGATATGCACAATGGCTTTTATTTCAATTAACGAACAAATATTTCGTAAATGTTTAATAAAATTTATCAATCAAATTTTATCAAATATGAATGTATCATTACTACAAGTTATTCTTGCTAAGGTATTATGAAATTCAATGAAATTTGTGTATGTTAAAGTATTTGAATAAAGAGGGAACTTTTATGTTGACATGATTAAAATATACCATCGAGAATAAATAAAATGCCGACAGGAGTTGATTAACTGCACAGTATGGAATTGTAGTGAACGATAAGTAAACAAACAATGTTTGTTCATCAACTTTGCATAGTTGCATCCATCAGGTACTTTAGCGATATCGATAAAAACTTATGAAAGAATGAGAAATTAAAAAGTGGCTGAAAGAGGGAAGGGAGAGAAGACGGAAATAATTCAATTTTTTTTTTAAAGCAATTAAAAGTTTGGTAAGTCTAAAATGATAAATTTAATTCAAAGATAGAAAAAAAAATTGTATTAATTATTATTCCTTCTCTTTCTTTTTTTGCTATCTTGAAAAAAACTGCTAAAATGATGAAGCAAAAAAATTTGTTACATTTGCAACAAAGATTGAGCAGAATTTTTTGAATTTCAAATAAATAATCGATTAATGAAATAATAATAGAAGTAAAAAAAGATGAAGAATGAAGTAGTAATTTTTTGTATGTAAAACTTCAAACTTGCATACTTTATTTTATTTTTATTTTATTTTAAAATTTCATTTATGATATCAAAATTATAATTGTACAGGCACTAGTCAAGTGTTGATTTCAAAAATGTTGCAAAGCACTATTTGCATTTTAACAGTTGAAACAAAAAGATAAATATGTGTGTAGTCAATCATTAATGGATAAGAAGGAAGAAAATTGTTGGAAATGAAATTTTTTATGCTGTTCAAAATTTAAAATCTTTTTTAACTTAAATTTCATTTGCAATTACAAATTTGCTCGCTAGAATTTTAAATGTGATTTGTAGAAAAATGAAATGCTATTATTCTAATACTTTACGTACATAACAGTATGATATCAAATGAATGCAAAATAACTTAACTCTTTAGAAATGAAAAGAGATAGGAAAATTTTCGTAACTTGTTTGTAAAATTGAAATGAAACGAAAAATGAATCATTGCAAAAAGCAAAAAAATTGCCTGAAAATTCTAAGGATGAATGATTTTTTTTTTGAAAATATAATGAATAGTGAATGATAATAAAAAAGAAATGATTCAATAAACGAATATTTTCTAAATTCCTCCGTAGGTTTTCTTGATTAATTAGTATTCATAAAGTTAATATTTTATCTAAATAATGACAATAGATAATAATAATAATAATATAATAATAATGCATATCATTTTAAATGCTACATTGGCAAACTTTAAGTTCAAGTTTTAATTGTAAAATTAATGCAAAATTGAAAAAGAGTTGAAAAATAATATAATTGGAATTGAGGAAATGGAATAACAATATTGGGCATACATTTTATTCGGGTGAAGTATTATAGGTTTCCTGAAGGTCATCGATTGAGGAATGGAAAGCGATGATAGATTAGAGGTATAATTTTGTTGATTGTAAGAAGAATGCGCAAATTTGCTGATTGCATTTGCAAATAATTCTTAAAATGAAAAATTGAATAAATCATTTAATCATGCAGAAGAATAAAAAATTCACGAATATATTTTTAAATGTTGGCAAATATATCAGGAGAATTGAATGACAAATTTGATATATATAATTGAAAATTTGATTACAATGATTGTTTTTCATTCGTATGATGTACAATAATATGAAAAAATTTGAAATAACAGTTTATTGATAAAAATATAAAATTGATTTAAAAAAAGAAATTAATCCACCGCAATCAACATTTATGCTTCAAATTTATCATTTTAAAAATAGAAAAACCAGAAAAAATGAAGTTTACGAATTAGAGAGCTAATGATGATGCTTGATTTAATTTTGATTATTTTGCATGAAAATATTTTAATTTGTAAAAATATTAGAAAAATCTTCACCTTTTTCGCTTCCTCTTTCCTATTTCAATTATTCGCTTTCCTTCTTTATCAACCCGTTCCATTAACAATTTGTTAAAATGAAAACGAAATTAATTGAATTGTGCTGAATTGGAAATGTAAAAGATATACTGCGCCAAAATATAAATGAAATAGTGCTAACATTCGTTTAAAATAGAAATGAATAATGGAAATATCGCATCAAAATGGAAATGGAATAATGGATATCATCTTAATTATGAATAGAACAATGGAAATATTGCTTTAAAAAGAACAGAAACTGGTTAGGTTACATTGAGAAATAGATTCATTTGAAAATTGAGTGCAAAAGAAAAAAAAAGAACGAAACGATCCATTACAATTAAATGATATAATATTCGGTTAAATTAAGAGTGATGAAAAGTTTTCGATTTCCTAACCATATATGTAATTCACAAAAAGTAAAAGAAAAAGACATCATTTGAAAATTTGTAAATTTCTAGTACAAATTCGCATTTTTTATTTAAAACTTACAAATTAGTAAAACGAATTTCAATTATGACTACTAGGAAAATTTAATTACATCCATTATCACTCAAATAATGGAAATAAAAAATAGGCCAATGTAGTAGTACTGGAATATTATTTGTTTGTCCAAATAAATAAATCATTTCATATTGCTAATCCGATACATTATCATTTTATAATATCTTTGATGTATATGATATCAAATCCGATTATTCAGTGATGATGAAATCGATAGTAAAATAAAAATAAATGCTGAAAAAAAAAACAGGTAACTATAAAACGAAAGAAGTAAATTTTTTGCGATAAAACAAGAAATATGCAAATTTAATCGGTCATTTCATTAAGAGAGGAATTTAAGAAAGAATAAAAACAATGTTAGTTTAATCTGTATTATCATTATTTTTTTCAGACATTAATTTTGAAAAAAAATAAAACGAAATTTAAAGTACAATTGAGGATGAAATGGATGAAAACAAATGTTTATCATCGATCAAGTTAAAATTTAATTCAGTCATTTGTATAGATAAATAGATATCATTTGTCCATTTTTAACAACAATCTATTTTCACTCTCTCTCTCTCTCTCTCCTTCTCTATCTCTCTCTCTCTCTCTCTGGCATTCGATATTTTATATTATATGTCTAATTTTCTGTGAAGAATAATGGACATAGGATGTGGTTTAGTGAATATTTATTTGAAAGAACCAGTTTCACTAAGCGATCATAAAATGAAATAATTTGAGAGTTAAAATTGGAAATGAATAGGAGAGAAATTTCGATCTTTTATCACTCCATACTTGCTGCCCAATAATTCATTCATTTTCCTATTTTTTAATCTTTTAATCCTTACTTTTACCCTTATTGAAAAGTATTTAGAGGTTACCTTTTATTTTATCAAAATGATAATTAAATACTGCAATTAACATGCAGTCCTATTTCAGTTATAAAATTCAAATTTTGGTTCAATTTGCACAATTCAATGATCATTAGGACCAATTATAAATTGTTTGCATAATTTATGAATCAAATAAATGATTCAAAATTTTCGCCAACAATTATTGAATTAAAAAGGAAAAAAATTTAATCAATTTGATATTGTCCAAATTTAGCAATAATTATTTAAATTTGGTAAGAAAACTTTTTTGAAAGCAATTGTAATAATGCTGCTTAATTAATAACATTTATTCTAATTTGGAAAATGCTATTAAAAATGAATTATATAGCAATTGATTATTTGAAAGCAATTGTTAATAATGTTGCTCAATTAATTAAGCATTAATTCGAATTTGGAAAATGCTGTCGAAAATGAATTGCACAGCAATCGATTGTTGGAAAGAAATTACGAGTAATGCGATTTAATTAATGGGATCAATTCGAATTTGGAAAATGCATATTGAAAATGAATTGTATAGCAATTGATTGTTTCAAGGAAATTATTAGTACTGTTGACTAATTAATAAGATTAAAAAATTTTTCTTATCCATCTTTGCGTTGATTGCAAATAATACGAATCATTTTTATTAAACAGAATGTTTTGAATAATTAAACTAATAATGATAATTATTTGTGTACTTTTAATAATCGACTATTTGTATTCCAATATTTTGGTTTAATTGATTCACATTTATTCATTTGAATGATTAGTAAACTAAAAAGCAATGTTAATCCTCTTTTTTTAATGATAAAAAATTGAGACAGGTTGTGTCACCAAGAAGATAATAGGAAAGACTTTCACTCAAAAATTTCAAAGGCTTAAAATTTTGTATCAGAAAAAGAGATCACTGATTTATCATTTTTAAAATTTCAATTTCTTCTTCTTTATAGTCTAAAATTTCATATAAAAAAAGGAAATTGTTAATTTATATTACTCCTTTTGAAATATCAATTTTTTATTTCTTATCAGCTTAAAATTTTGCACCAGAAAAAAAGCTATTAATGTGTAAGTCATTTTTTTCTTTCCCTGAAATAATCAGCTCTTTTTTTACATCTAAAATTTCATATCAAAAAAAGAAATTGTTAATTTGTAATTTTGGTAAAGATAATACACATATAATTACAGATGAATTTATCCATTTACTACTAGCGATAGCATTTATATAGCAAATATTGCCATCGAAAATTTTGACATAATAATAATTTTATAGATTGGAGGATGAAGATTAAATGAAGATCAAAGATAGGAGCACCGGATTACAAAAAAGTGGAAAACGGACGGCAATTACGGGAAATGGAAGGAGAAGGGAAATTTTAATTTGTTTTACAATTAATAAACTTTCCATTGGTGTAAATCACCAGCATTATAATATGATTCAATGTAAGGCTTTTCCGATGCAATCAGTGTACTAGTAGTATCTTTGTCCGGATCAGTTTCAATTTTAGAAATATATGAATTCGGAAATTTTTCTTTGTTTGCCGAAATTTCATTTCTTGATTCTATTTTATTACTTTCATTTGAATGCAGGAATTTTTCATTTGTATTATCATATTCCTCAATCTGAAATACGAACGAAATTTAAGCTGATTTACCTTAATGATCGTTTAACTACCGGAAGTAAAAATAAAATACGGATTTAGTATGAAGAGCAGTAATTACTGGAAGTAAAAATGGAATACGGAATAAGCGTGAAAAGCAAGGAATTAAAAATAATATGAAATTAGCTAACATTAAAAGCATATTCCGATTCAATTGTACTGACATCAAAGTTATACGTTGTATACATGTCCGATATATCATCAGGTGTGTAATCGTCGGAAAATTGCTTGAAATTTGGAATCAATATTTTATCTTCTGCATCCTTGTCATTTTCCATTTCCGGCTTTTCAATTACTGAAAAATTATGTTTACAATTTTTTTATTGTTGACTTTTAATTACTAAATTTTTATTTAAAAAATTTGTTACAACTTCAAATAGTTTTTTATTCAACAAATAAATGCTAGGCGGTAGCCAAAAAACTCCAAAAATTTTCATAGTGCTGAAATAGCTTGATGGTTTCAAAAAATTTTATAATAAAAGTAATGACACGAAATAACAATGAAAACAGTAATTTGAACTAATTAAATTTTACTTAACAAATTTGTTAATATACAAAATTTTATTCCATAATTTTAATAACAAAGTTAAAGCGTCTTTTTACAATAAATTTATTGATAAGTTTAAAAATGACTAATGAAAAAAATGATGAAAAAAATAAAAGAAATCAATATTTAAAAATTGTTTGCCTACCATATTTTTCAATTATTGGTGAACGAATAATACGATGATGTTCCTGATCGCTAATATTTATGCAATTATATAAATTTGGCATATTTATATATGCACTTTCTGTCTGAAATAATTAATATAATTAAAATACAATAAATTAATTAATAAACATCAAAATATATTTATAAATTTTAACAAAATTTTTACTGTTGACACCTGTTTTTTTCGAGATTGTATCGTGCTAATTGAATCATCGTCAATTGCCACTGTTGACAAGCTATCCATCTGAACATTAGCAATATTAAAATTATTCCATTAAATAATTAAAAATAAAGTAAAATCAAATCTCTCCGTCATCCTATTTTTTCCGTTTTCTCCTTTTCATTTTCTTCCTCCATTCTCCGCCCATTTAATTAGCAATTGTTGATTAAATGAAATATGAAGTATCTAACTTAAAGAGTATGAATTAATCAGAATTTAATGGGAAATAAAATTCGAAACTTAAGAAATAAATAAGATCCCTAAACAAAATTGAAATTAGATGTGAGTAAGAATAATTGAGGATAATTAACAATATCATATTTCATCATCCATTAAATTTACCTAACCTAGAAAGGAGATAAAAAAAAGAACTGTGATAAAATTTATGTTTAGGATAAGTTGATTGATGCTACAGTTAAGAGAAATGTTCATCAACTCAAATGCTATCACAAACAATAGATAATAATTGATTAATAAGTAATACGAATCTGTGATAATATTAACAATAATATCACTAATATTGTCAATATAAAGACAATTGCAATAACATTATCAATTAGTGATGAAAAAAGTAATAATAGTAATATTAATAACAATAACAATCAAATTGACATTTATTTACTAAATTTTAGCATTGTATAAAATTTCACTCATTCTAACTATAATTGATTTAAATTAAATCGCTAACCGAATTAGGAAACTAATAAATAACAATAATAAATGATCAAATTTTTGAAACTATTTAATCCAAATAAATTTGAAAATTTTCATCTAAACAAATTTTAAAATTATTTAATTCATATACTTGCTGTTTATGCTTAAATTTATCCATCCCATCATCATCGTTTTGCCAATTACCATCAATAATGCCATGAGTCTTAAAAATGAAAAAATGAAAATTATTCAATTATAATTTGAAGCAGAAAAAAAGAAGCATCCTTGAAACTATTAAATCATTTTTTCCTTCTTTATTTTTTGTTTGAAAATTCTCAAAGAAAAAATGAGAAAAAAATTGAAAACAAAAATTCAATAATTACATTATTGAGCGTTGGCATTGCATACGTCGATACAATATGCTGTTTGGATACGCTCTATAATTAAGAAATGATTAAATCAAAAGGATGTTAAAAAATGGACTAATTAAAAATGAGCGAAAATGAATGGATGGAAAAAAAGTTGCAAATGATTACAAAAATTAAATTTCATTTGCATGAAAAAAATTTGCTTACATTTTGTTAAAATATTGTTTTTATTTTAGCAAATTATAGTTGCGGAAAATTATTTTGATATTTTGAAGTATTTTTTTTAAAAAAAATTTTTTCAATTCCTGATCTTTAACACCTTACATTATACCCATTGAACGTTTTAGGGTTATATTTCTTTTCACTTTCCTTTGTAAATAAAAAATGAAAAAAACAAAAAAAAATGAAAAATTTGATTACGTAAAAATGAATTGTGAAGAATAAAAAAAAATATTTGAAAAAGATAAAATGAAATTTTTTACTTGAATAGCCAAGTTATTCGCCATCTCTTCGTTATAATTCGTACCCAATGCGGGAATAAATGTGTTAGCGGCATTTGAGATGTTTATTTTTGAATAATCATTTGGTTGGTTGATAGTATCATCTGTTATCAAATTTGTTGCATCTTCCATTGCATCCATCATTGATCCCTTCAATATTTCATTTTTGGAGTAATCAAAATGATTGTTAGTAATGGAGAAGATATGAAGTATGAAGTAGAAATTTTTAAATATTTATTACAATAAAATTTGAGTTCTAATATATAAAAGTATCATTTTAAACATAATAATTAATCGTGCTTTTTTAAATATTGTTTTAAATATAATAGTCACATAATCATGCATTTTAAATATTGTAATAATCAAGTAATCATGTATTTTAAATATTGTAATAATCAAGTAATCATGTATTTTAAATAATCAATTGATAAATTATAGGTGATCACTATCTTTACAACAGTGAATTCATTTAAAAATTTGTGCTACAACTTATCCATTTCCGTTAGAAATATAATTAAATTGCAATAATCAATCGATTGTAATCATGATGACTTATTACAGTAAGTTTATTCCTAATTACCTTATCCGTTTGCTTAATTTGCCCCGCTGTCGGTTTATTATCACCAGTCGTTATAAAATATACACTATTGCCATTTAAACCGGGTTTACGGCCAAAATCAAAATAACAACTTGTCGCCATGTTTACTTGAATCAACTGATGCAATAAATCTAAAATCTTTTAAATTTATACACTTTTTTCCACTTCATCAATTTTCAATTATTCGTTACATTTTTTAATATGTAAATTTCAGCCAGATAAAATAATTCAAATATTGCAAATATACATATATTTGCATACTAATGTTAATTTTAGTAGTTTTTCATTTTTGATTAAAATTTTTAGCGGTACTGAATTATTTGGTATATTAATTATTAGCGCTAGTATTTCATGTTTAAAATAATTTACCATGAATGTATGAAATTTTGTTATTTGAAGAAAGGAAAAAAATTATCAGCTAATTAACGAATACCATCATTTTCAATCAAATAATTTTTTTCACTCAGAACACAAATTCATTTACTTATGAATTTCACAAAAACCACAAAAATTTTCAAAATATATTATTTGCAGATTCTTTAATGCCCATTGCTGAAAAATTCCTTCTTGGAATACACATACTTATTAATTACATTGGAATTTCTTAAATTCTTCCAAATTCGTTATTTATTTTTTTATTTCCTTTTATCAATCCATTAAAATTTATTCACTCTATTCAGTTATTTTATCATTTAATGATAGCAAAAAAAATTCGACTTATTTTGCTTGTTTTAGTTTTTACAAGCATTACAAGTTTTACTAGGTTTCTCGAACCTTAGAATCTTAGAATTTGTTATTATTATTACTGGTTAGAAATGAAATCAATCGTCGGTACTAAAAATGAGTGATAAAATTTATTGGAAATAATGAAATATGGAAAAGATATCTGATAAAAAATAATTAAGTGATATTTAATTTAACATAGAATTCCAAGACTTAATAGTAGCAATTATTATTAGCAATAAAGAAACCTAAATGATATGATATCGAAAATATCACAGTAACTTATTGCTATCATATTTACATTGCTAAAATGAAATTAGTCTGTTGAGAATTTTTAATTCAAGGAAAAATTTTTCCTTGTAATGAATTAAATCAGCAGCAATCGACGAAATTTTTATTCGAAATTATTAGCTAATTATTTGTTTTACTGAATGATATATTTTCATTATTTGGCAGTTTTTTTTTAAAATCATTCTTTGTTTACATTCATTAAAATGTCAGTTTCTTTTTATTAAAATTTTTGATAAATTAATTTTTAATCAGTTTTCTTCTTTCTCTTTCTTCTTCCATTCCATAAAGGTTGATTTCTCTCCTTTTTTATGCCATGTCAATCTGAAAAAGCTTATTTAATGAATAATTTTTGTGGAAATTAATTAATTGCAAGATTAATTGCAATGATATTTCATGTTGCTAATATGTTTATGTGATAAATTAAAGAGCAGCGGTGTGCAAAATTTTTTGATAAGAGTGAAGATGAATGCGTCTTCAAAATTTAAATTTTCAAATAAATTTCAATTTAATCTTATTATGATCAACATTTACTGAATTAATAATGTATTGTTATGAAAAGTTATTTCAACAACTCTTTATAATTTCTTATATATTGATAGGAATTGAGCGGTTAGAGTAGAAAAAAAACATTTAAAAGTTTTATATTGGTAAAGAATTAATATTCATATTTAATGATTAATGAAAATCTAACGATTTCATTCAATCTTTTCATGCCTGAGCGATTTTATTTCATTTACCGCCGCCGTCTGTGCACAACCAACTCGATCGAAGGTACTTGCCGACGTCTTCGTTGTGGAGCAAACGTGGAACGACGACGACGACGACGAGTTCTGGATAGGTTAGTATAATATCGGTACGGAGATCGTGAGCGACGAAGACGTGAGTAAGAACGCCGAGTACGTGGACGAGAACGGCGTAGCTTACGTCGTCGTCTGCTTGAACTACGTGGGCTTTTGCCATCAGTTATCCAGTACAGTTTGCGTAGCATACTTGACGGACTACGATAACGACGGCGACTACGCATAGGTGATCGTGATCGTGATCGTGAGCGTGATCGGAAACGTGAGCGTAAACTGTGACATGGCATCTTTAATTTTCTTCACTGAACCTTCTACAAAAACTCTTCCGTTTAGATGATGCGATAAGTTCACTGTCACGTTAAACTGAGATTCCTTCCTATGTTTAAAGAAATGGTTGGATGAAGTCAGGAAAGAGGATGATCAGATTGCAATTTGGGGAAAGGGAAGGAATGGGGAAGAGAATGATGTAACACTGTTTGATAAGCCTATTTATTGATTTTCAAATATGTAAATTAGGTTATACATAATCATTGAAATGCAAAATTTTCAGCTTTCAACTTAAATTATATGAAATTATTAAAATGCGAAAAGATTTTCTTATCGTAAAAAATGATAGATAATTTTTCCAATGAGAATTTGAATCTAAAAAATATCTTTTCCAATTTCTTACACTCATTACTGTTAATTTTAGCATATTCAAATGCGTAAATGAAATGTAAATTTATGATTCGTCTTATGAAGCAATTTAAATGTTATTTTTTCAAATTTTCGAATTTTTGAAAGTAATATTTTTTCCTTTGAAATATTTGGCTTTGTGCAATGTTAAATAATGAATGTTTCTGAAATCCCATTTTTCAATTTTTGTACGTCTTTATTTACCGTTATTATTTACTTGTTTATTTATTTATTCAATCGAGAATTCAGGTGCAGAATTTTCTTTATAATTTATCCGTTCATAGAATCCACTAGTCTCTTATTTTTTCCGTTTAAATTCATCAATTTATTTGTTTAATCAATCATGGTGTTTATTTATTATTGGTTCAAAATAAATTTTAACTAGTAATAAAATTTTTTTTTGCTGCAATCATAAAATTGTAATTTACTGGCATAAAGATGATAAGGATGGGAAATATAAGCTTAATGAGTACTTCATTTTAGAAATATATACTGAAATATATAAATTAGCTTTTAAGCTACTAATTAATTTCTGGAAATAATTAAAATTGGCGTGAGGATTTCCAATATTAAACATTATGCATAAGTCTTCATGTTCGATGCTTTTTAAAGTGAATAAATATTTAAACTGCATAAATATTCAAATGTAACAAAGCTATTTTAAATAATGAAGTATGTATTTTGGCGTAATTTTAATTTTTTCATTTTAAACATTTCAGGTATAAAAATCACTTAATTCTTAAAATTACTTATGAAAAGAAAATGGAACAGTAAGAGATAGTTTCCCCCTGCAATGCAATTCAAAAAAGAGTTCAGAAAATAATCGCTGTAAATTTACATGAATTTATCGATTTAATTATTATAATGCATTTGATAAGTTATGAATAGTCTTTTAAGTATATCCTATCCTTGAAATGGATAAATTCAAACAGTTAATTTTAATTTTTTGATTCAAATTAGACAAAAGCGGGAATAGTAAGTTCGTCTTTCCGGTGTTATCATCAAAAATATTCGTATTTTTGGTGGGTCATAAAAATGACTCACCTTTAATCATAGGTAATCATAGATCATATAACAATTAATAAAAATTAGGAGGCAGTGAACTATGGAGAGGGCAAATGAGAGATAGAGCGAATGAAAAAGAAAATGGAAGGAACGAATAATTAGTAACAGAAAATCATTGTAACAAATTAGTATTATAAAAATTCAAAATTTAAATGATTCAGCATTTATCAGTTTTATTATTGCAAAATATAATAAAAGATCATAGGAAAAAAATTTTTTTTTCTTCAAAGACAAATTACAGAAAAGAGAAAACTAAAAAATTTGCATCGTTGCAACAAAACTGAAATAAATTGTTTTGGAATAAAAAAAAAGATGAAAAATTATTATCATTTTATATTTGTAAGATGAATTTTCTTAATAAAAAGCAATTTGATTGATAAATTTGAAGAACAATTCATTTGAAATTTTTTATTACCATAATCAATGTTCACATCTTTTGAATGTTAAATTTTAATTAAATGAATTTTAAAAAGACTTCAGCATTAATTTTTTAAATTGTAATTTTTTTTGATATTATCTTAACGATTAAAAAAAAACGGATGACAACAGTGGTAACAATAATATCTACAATATACATCAAAGGCTACTTTTCAAAATTATTTTTTTTAAAATAGCACAAAAATAATTGATACCCGTATTAGATTTGAGAGATGAATAAAAAAAATGGGAAATGAATAAATGAAAATGGATGGAAATATAATAAGACATATTAGTATGTCTTTCATTTGAAGAAATAAATAAGCAAAAAATTTCATTTATGAAAAGCAATATTAAACAGGAATGAACAAATGAATAATCGAAGGAAATTATCATTTTATATTCAAGACATTTGATATGGATTATCATATGTGGCCAGGAATTCAAGAGCAGCCTGATAACAGAAGTGATACTGATCCTTATCCTGAACCATATTTTGACGTTTGGTTCGGAGTAATTTAACTGTAGTAAATACGTCAACTACGTGTTCTAACTTCATCCGATCAATAATCACACTAAGCGCAATGAAAACTCCAGTACGTCCAGCACCTGTTGAGCAATGCACCGTAATTGGACCGTCTACACCAAATTGTGTTTTCGTCCGATGTACCTCAAATTTTTACATAAATAAAAACAATCATTCTTTGCAGATAATATTTGCTTGACAAATAAGGCTACACTAAATTGTTATTGTTTTAATAATGGAGATAATATTTGCTTGATAAATAAGACTGCATTAATCATTTGTTCTTTTAACAACGGGTATATTTCTCAGACAAATAAGCTGTGTTTGCAGGATAAAAGAAATCAAATTTTTTGGAGATGCAATTTGCAAAAACATACTTGATGAATGAAATCGATGAATAGCTCGGCAGATTTTGGTGGACAATGATCAGGCCATTCTACATATTGAAAATGTCTTAGTGTTTTTGTTTGACCGGACTAAAAATTTTGGCCAATTAAGCGATAGTTCATACACTTCAGTTCACAAAATAAATTGTCAAATAATTAATTAAGCTATCAATTAATTAATACTAATGAAAAAAATTAGAACTTTGGTGCAACTCGTAGAGTACAATTCTGGTACTAGAAATAATTGAAAATTAACAGGTAATTAGACAAATAAAATAGCATTAAACCGAGCATTTTATCACAATTATTTGACCGAATTATCAAATTAAAAGTAAGAAAGAAAAATGATAAATTGTGCAAATTTAAATTTCAAAAATATCAATAACTTGAAGAGTAAATGCTTTGATAATTTACAAAAGCACTATCATATCATACCTCAGTATCAGTAATCCTAAATTCACGTAATACATACTGCGACATATTATATTCAGCAATCGGTTCCACTACCAAATATCCAAATTGTGCACCTAATTCAACCGGCCAATATTCGTAACATTTCTCCTATAATAAGTAGAAATCAAAATATCAATTTATTATTATTATTATTGTTGTCATGATTAATGTTATTATTATAATTATTAATTATTATTATTATGATTGTTAATTATTATGATTATGATTATTAATTACTATTGTTATGATCATTAATTATTATGATCATGAATTATTATAATTATAATTATGATCATGATTACGGTCATGATTATTATGATTCTGATTAGGATTATGTGAATATTATTATTATTATAATTATGATCATGATTACGGTCATGATTATTATGATTCTGATTAGGATTATGTGAATATTATTATTATTATAATTATGATCATGATTACGGTCATGATTATTAT
>UPTC01001546.1:0-14900 GCA_900537255.1 Acanthocheilonema viteae
TCACTTAAAGACAAAATCTGGTATTTGTAAGTTTTAATAATAAATTGGAAATAAAAAACGATGATAACAGACGAAATTTCGTAACAAAAAAAAAAGAAAAAAACGAATAACAAATAATGCTATAATAAATTTTTTAATAAATTCACAATTTACAATATCCTTTAATTCGATATGCATTTGAAATTCGTATCGAATATTTTTATTATCAGTTTAAAGGTAAATTGTGACAAACAGAAAATGGAACAATCAAAGGAAGCAATTAGAAAAGCAACAGGTGGTCGAACAATATGGCGGAATTTAATTTGGCTTATTATACTTTTTGCGTATTCTTTCATTGGTGGTACTGTTTTTAGCGCTATCGAAGGTAAAATATAGCTAAAAATCATTAATTTCGAACAAATTTCCTCACCAATTCTTTTTTGTCCCAT
This sequence comes from Acanthocheilonema viteae, assembly GCA_900537255.1. NCBI lineage: Eukaryota > Metazoa > Nematoda > Chromadorea > Rhabditida > Onchocercidae > Acanthocheilonema > Acanthocheilonema viteae. The sequence continues at coordinate 429 of UPTC01001546.1, forward strand.
TTAAATTTTGCAGAAAATTTTGAACAAAAAAAAAAATGAAAAACAATATTTTTAAAGTTAGATGTTTGATGTCAGATGAAATTTGACTTCTCAAATTTCAATATTTTTCTGTTAGATGCAAGATTTTTGAACATTAAATGTTGTAATGAACTGCATAAAAATTACTTACCTTTACAAAATGAATCTTTTTTGCTTGATTCAATTTTTTTCAGGTAACAACGATAAAAATCAAATTCTGATAAAATATAGACATGACATGGATCTTTATGAAAAGCGCAAATCATATCAAATAAAAATTTTCAAGTATGCATTTACAACCATTGTTAGTAATAAATAGTTTTACTGATGCAAATTTTTGAAGATTAAATGAAATTCTATTTTAAATCTTATTTACGGTTTAAGATTTAAAAAAGGTAATTGTCCATTTGTCTTTTAATATTATTAATCAATGATACGTATTATTGTAATATAGAATGAACAATGACATATTTGAAATCATTTAACACAATAAATTATTGTCTGCTGGAATAATTGGTAAAAGCATTGGTATTCTTTCTAAAATATCTCTAATCTATAAAAAATGATTTTGAAATTGGCCGATTTACTTATCATTACATTTAAATAACTAATATATTCGTATATTTCATTACAATACAATTAATCAATAACATATCATTTCTCCTCCTCACCCTCTCCGCCCCAATAAAGTAAATGGATTAATTTAAATTTGATAAGATAAAAAAAGGTGAAAAAATAAGTAAAAAATTGTTTTTGCACTAACATCAATGAATAATTTCATTTTAAAACGTTCATAAACTAATTGTATTAATTGGTTCATAAATTAAAATTTGCTAATAATTTTGTTCTAAAACGACAAAAAATTTTCAATACTTTCATTTTGAAGAATAATTAAATTTGTTAGGTAAATAAAAGGTAAACAAACAAAAAAAGAAAGAACAAATAAAATTACTATTAATAAATAATTTAGGAAATTATGGGAAATTGAGAGAGATGAATTATATATGCAAAATAAAAGTATCAGCAAATCAGAGGCAGAAAATCAAAAAATCAGACGTGCCAGTGATGTATTCAGTTGGTATGAACGAGAATTAGGAATCGAAATTAAGCAACCAATAATGGAGGATACAAAATGGAATATTTGGGGCGGTGTTTACTATTCAGCTAGCTTATACACTACTATTGGTATGTATTATATTAATTGATATTATTCAAGCATTATTCAAATTTATTATTGTTTCTCAAATTCCATTGAAATTTGTAAATATTTCTTAAATTCTGTTAATATTTATAAATGCCTCTTAAATTAATATTCATTGTTAAATTGAAAATTTACAAATGTCTTCTAAATTCATGTATATCAATAATATGAAAATTCTGCTAAATTTAGAAGTATTAAATTCTTGTAAATTGACAATTTGAAAATTCTAGCAATAAAAAATGTATAGCTAACTAACTGCTTCTTTTTATATTACTTAACTAGTAATTATTTTTTCTCGATAAAAATGAAGAATTTCCAATTTGATACTCGTTTAAAGAGTTCTTTTTAAAACTAAAATAAATTTTTGTGTAAAGCGGACTACTTATTTATTTTAATTAAATATTGAGATAAATTCAATGTTGCACTAAATATACAGCACTTAGGTACTCAAATTTAAAAATTTCAAATAAGTTTCTCCATATCAACCATTTGTTTATATATATTACATGTATGATATAATATTTAATATCATACTATTTCAGTAATCGAAATGCACTGAAATTAATAAATTTTATGTCATAATAAATTAAAAAGAATAATACTTTTTTCTTTAGGTTATGGAAATTTTCATCCCGCAACACGTGCTGGTCGTATAATATCGATGATTTATGCATTTTGCGGTATACCATTAGTTTTTACAATTCTTCTGGAATGGGGATTTCTGTACTATACATGGTTGGATATGTTTTGGAAATGGTTTAATTTGAAATTATGTTCAAATTCGATGAAGAAACATCACAGTAAACGCCTTGAGAAAGAAAAGTTCATTTCTTTTCATTATTTATTTATTTTTTTTTCTACATAAATTTATTTATTTTTATTTTTTTGTGGAAAAAAGTTCATCTGTTTTTTCATCCAGAATTTGCTTAAAATGGCTGTCATCAATTAAGATAATAAAGAAAGGAAAAAATAAGGCTAAAGCACGCCAATTAATTGAAACAATGAAAAAGAGGATCGACAAGGATCAACAGCATATGCAGTCAAATTATTCATTATTTAATTCATTCGAGCTCTTATTATTCCCTAAAACATATAAAAGCTTTTTTTTTTTTTTAAAACTATATTTACTTAGTTGTGAGGAAAAAAGAAAAAAATTAAATACATTTTAGAAGTCGTCGTGCTGGAAGTGACTTATCACTTAGATTGACATCACTTGGACCGTTAATCCAATTATCTCACACCCATGATGACCTTCATCAGACTGACCATCAGGTAAGTTCATCAATTTTGAGTTAAGCACTATCATATCAAAAAATCAACCAATAATTAATTCTACTTCTCTTTCTTTTCCACTATCTTTTTCTGTTCTCATATTGCATTTTCAGTAAGATTTCACTTAAACTTTCATCAAAAATTAACTTCGAAAGTTTCTCCTTTTCAAGAATGAATTTCAACAGGTTTTTTATTTCGGATTGAAAATATTTTTTAATTTTCTTGCATATTTTCAAGAAATGAATTACATATTTTTTTGTTAACAATTATTTGAAAACAAGTCTTATTGATCAGCACACATTTAATAGGTTTAACGGTTGTATTTCAGATAGAAAGTGGTAAAAAAATATCACAGTTACCAATTGAACTCAGCCAAGAGGAGAAACAACGTACTGTACCGCTTAAAGCTGCATTCATATTTTTCTTTTTATGGATTGTAATCAGTGCTTTTGTGGTGCGACTTTGGGAAACTAATTGGACTTATTTTACCGCTTACTACTACTTCTTCACTTCACTTACTACAATTGGTTCGCATTTCAAGAAAAATTTTTTTTTTTTTTTTACAAAAAGTTAAAAGAAAACGAAGTTGTCAGAGGTATGATCAATTGAAAATAACATACAGATAATAGAAAAGAAATAGGTTTTGCTACCTGAATAGGTAAAATATGTGATTAGAAACATTGGAAACTAATCAAAGCATAGATTAAAAGCACCACAAGCTAGTTAAAGAATTCAAATTTACTTGTAAATTAAAAAAAAATCAGAGTATCGTACGAGTAAAAATCTTGAAATGAATTATCTTCATATGCTTATGAAAGTTACTCGAAAAGTTCCAGGACTTGGTGATGTCGTCACAGAGACACCAAACTATATTATTTTCAATTTGGCTCTTACAATGATCGGCCTTTCCGTAGTTGGCTTATGCGTTTCCATTGTACAGGTCACTTCTTCAACCATGAATTTATTAAAATCAATATTTGAAAATTTTTTTAGAATTGTTTAATCACTCTTCTCTTCGTAAATGATAAGGTAACATAAAATTGCATCGTATTCATCTGTGCATCTTTTTCCTTTTTTTTATAAAGTGAAAAATCATAGCAAATTAAAGTGAGATTTCAATAAAAAAGAAATCTCAAATAAAGGACTAAAACTTCGCTGTTATCAGGCAAAAATTCGTTTGATCTTTGACCGGATGATTCGTTCAATCGATAGCCAGTATCGAATAAGACAGATTGATCCGGATGTCGCTACAATGACTGTCATACCGGATGAGAAAGAAGGTGTTAAAAGGTTACCTATTTCATGTATTATTCAATTATCTCTCTCACCCTGGTGAATGTTAAGATAGGAGCAGCAAAAACATTTGGTAAAGAAATATAAGGGAAAGTTTTTATCTTTTGGAATATGTAGCGCATTTTACGAAAGGTAAAAGATATTTAATCTTGTAATGCATTTAATAAGAAGTGTTGTTAATTTACTGTAAAAGATGTTTGATCTTGTAATGCATTGATGAAAAAGTAATCAAAAAGTAATCAATGATGAAAAAGTATGGTATTTCAGAGATCAAAAATCATAAAATCATTAAAATTAATAAAATTTGAGGCTCTGTGAAGCACAACCAATACAGGATCGTCTTATTTATATAGCAATGGATGAACATAAAAAGCAACTTCTCGAAGATAGATGGAGACAGAGAAGTTCTATGGTAAACAGGTTAGTCCAATAATAAATAAAATAGTTTAATCATAAAAAAGCTGAAAAACAATAAGGTAACTGAAGTTTGTTAAGTATCTTGTTTTTTCAAAACTTTATCAAGCCTAATTTTGCACCGCTTTAAACATTTTATACATTATCAGGACGGCTTTCTAAGGAATACTTAAATATTTTGATGACTTAATCTATTTTGTCAGCCATTATCTCTAAGACTACAGTTTTATCCACAAAATTCTCGCTCCTTATATTTCTATAATATCCAGCATTTTATTAGTCTAATTTATTAAATCGTTATCATACTTTAATAGTAGATTTTTAGTCATAAAAAATATTTGGGGTCCAATTTTGTTTGCATTATATGCTCATATAATCGTTCTAATTTATATAAGCTTACATATTTTTAGGATAACGCAAACCAGACCAAATCGTGCAGACAAATGTATCCAGACCGGCCAAAGAGTTGATGAACAACCAGTACGATTGGAAAGACATAGTGATTGGGAAAGCGGAAGCAGTACGTTATCGGACGATGATGTTATAGATTACGATTCCATCACGGGAAAACGAATTGTGCCACCAAGCGCACGACGATATATATATACGGTTTTCGACTGAAAGGATGATTTTGTCACCTCGACGCATACTATTCATGAATAGTAACATTAAGTTTTGCTATACTGTTCATTCGTATTGTTTTTTTTTTCTTTGTGCACTGTAGTAAAATGTAGTAAAGAATATATGTATTATACTATATACAGTAGCGTACAAGATGGCATATTATTAGAAATTAGTAATTTGATTTAAGTGCTGTCAAGCTCAGCGATTAACAATTCTGTGATGTCAACAAGTTCTCTTATTATCATTCGATTAGTTACAAAAAGAATATATGATATTTTTTGTATTATACAGAAAATATAATTAAAATTACAAAGCCATACATTTTGCAACATCATATATCATAATCGAGGGCCGTTTTTCATACACTAATCGGAAGTCGGAAGTGACTGCAACAAATCCACACATTGCTGAAGTGTTATTTCACCAATCTAGAAAATTTTTTATTGAAATTGAAAATTTCATTCTTAATCTTTATTATCCATTCCTAAAATCCATCATTATTGTGTAAATTATCAATAGATGAAATAGAAAACGCTTATTGAAACTTTTATATAACTATGCAGTAACATGCATTCTTACAATCAGCGGAAAGTTCAACACTATAACTACTACCATAAACCTATCACAGAATAAAAAAAAGCTGAAATGTGCTAATTTGATAAATAGTCGTTGAAACGAATAAGGACAACCTTGAAGTGTGTTAAGTTAGGTTTTTCTGCTGATCTGGACCCAGTGAATGAAACTGCTTCCTTCGACACTTGATTTGTAGCATGAGTCAAAACATGCGGCTCGTCAATAGCTTCAACATTATTTACAGATTCTGACAGCACACTTGCACTATCTTTTGGAGAAAACACTGGAAAACATTTCGCTAAATTTAATTTATGTACAACTATAGTCATTTTTCTGGCCTATAAAAACTAATTTTAGATTTTCATAAATCAATAAGCAATCTTTTAAAATAACTGCTTTTGAGCATTTCTTCCAGTATAGAGTAAAGAAGTAAAAACATTTAACCTTCTTCGACCTCATTTTCTTTTTTAAATAAATCGATCAGAGCTTTCAACGTAGGATTATTTGTAAATTCATTTTGCTTATCAACTTCATTAGTTCCATGCTCTTCGTCACGCATTACCAACATTGCCTGCAAGATAAAAAACTGCAAACTTTAACTAAATTGTTAGGTAGCACTATTATAAAAATGAAGTACAAGTCTTATACTGAAATAATAACCAACCGATCATATCACATACATACCGGTGATCTGTGACAGGATTTTGTAGTTTTCTGCCTCCAATTTACACGATTCAATCCTCGACTGCAGTACCAAAAGGCTCCAGCTTTCTTCCTCGTTTTATGTCGAGCTCTAGCCCGTCGACAAAATTCGCAAGCTTCCCTTGGCATTAATACTGCTAGCTTTGAAAAAGTCAAAATTCGTAAAATTAAAGTGTCATCATCAGCAAAATTGGCCAAAAATCCATTATCTTACAAAAATCACTAATATTTCGCTTTAATGAAACTAACACCTATTGATGTTAGGGAAGTTTAAAAAAATTTTTAAAAAAATTCGAATTTAAAGATCCAGTTCCATTTTACTCCCACTATATAGACATTGCTAAACAATTGGATTCATTTATAAATCAGTTTTAGAAAAAATCTCCAAGTACTTGACGATAACAACCAAACTCCCCAACTTCCACTGACAACAAATAAGCATTATTTCTCATTCAAATTCCAATTTTCCCACCTTCATATTCATTAATTAACAGCATTATATTTGTTTCTTTTGATCTTCGCTCATGATTTCTTTGACAATTTTTCCGTGCAATAATGCAATTTATATTCAAAAAATACTCTAAAAAACCACATCTTGATAAATATGTTTCAATGCATTACATTTAATATTGAAAGAGATCATTTACGAGTTATCATTATCAATGATATTTTTATGACAGTAAACGAGCAGAAACATACGTTACCATATGAATAAAGGTAACCACATATATAAGAGTAAACAAGTAAAGTGAAAATTGAAAAAAAAAAAATAAAGATAACCAAATACATAACAACAAACAGGTAAAATGAAAACTGAATTGAAATAAAGGCAAATAGGGGAGGAACAGTAAATAGGTAGAATTAAAATCATTCTGCTAACAGACAGAATGCATAGCAGTATGGAATTTTTGTGAAAATTTTAGTATTATAGAGTGGGAGAGATTGAAATAGTAATCGATAAATCGTCGATAAATTGTTTAAAATAAAGAAATGTAAGGAAGTTTACTACTTTCCCAATTTTTGGGAGCATAAAAATAATTTGAAAATTTTAATCAATTATTGATCTGTTTGCTGATTACTAAAAAGAAATCTTATAGCCATTTTATTCATCAAATGGTTTTGCTCTTTTATATTTAACTTATTTGTGCTGTTATCTAGATATCTGAATTAATCTTATTTAAAGCAGATTTTGCTATTTTACATTTGCCCTACATTATTCCATCTAATCCATCGGAAAATCATTCAGGTTAATAAAAGTTATAATAGAACAATTACAGTGCTGTAAAATGAATGTGCTGGAAACAGTGATGTTGAACTTGTTCTAGCTTCATATATTCCTTGCCAGTAATTCCATCAGCGCTGATATGGAGCGTGCGCAAGAGAGTTCATCATGGAAGCTCTCAGCATCAACTGCAATCATATCTGAGAAATATAAACGATTAAATGAATTCCGCCCAAAGAGAAACTAAACCAAAATGCAATCGGTAATCATATCAGAACTTAAGAAAAGTAATATCAATAGTTCAGAAAAAATACATGAAAATAAAAAAAACTGACAACATAATTAATTATTATTTTGTGCCATATGGACTATTCTATTTTTGGTCTTTTTTTTATTTTTTCGTCGTTATTTTAATCGTTCTTATTCAACTTTAGCTTCTTTATATGACTTTTAACTAGTTAATAACTTCGTAAAATCCTCTTTTATTATTATTCCATATCATACGGCATGACTGCTATTTATCGATTTTGTATCAATGAAATTAAATTTCAGCTCTTTTTTAATCCGCTAAGCTTTCTGATAAAAAATTTTATGATTTATCTATCATCAATGGATTAAAATTAAATTTTATTGATGCAGAAAGATCGTAGCTGTTAAGCGAATTAATAAATAGGCCAGGTAATAAAGAAAAGTAACTGAAGAGGGTCTTATAAAGTTATGAACCATTTGAAATAAAAATTATGAAATGGACCACATACACGGTGTGCTGAGAAGTAATTCACAAAGCTGATATGATTCTGTTCTAAGTATTGAACCCAAGAACAATCGACGATCGATCGGCGATAAATCTCGAAATGTTTCGAGCATTACGTCGGACATAGCTGCGCTGACCAAAATTCCCCAATCATATAAGACCTGGAAGGTTTAGATCTTCGATGCAAAAATGAAAAACTGAGTGTTAAATCTGCCTGACAGACTCGCTCAATAACTGATGATATCATATAGAAAATTTCAGAATTAGGAGCTGAATAAGCAAAGCTCCAAAATATCGATAAGTAACATTGTCATCCATTCGATCAACATATAATGGACATTTCATTGGAATGCACCTAAAGCTGTTGTGATTTGAACCATACTCATCACTTTGATTAAAAAAAAGAAACTGTACGAACAGTCTTAAGAGCATGAAAAAGATGTGCTGCATCACTCGTTCTTCCTTGTGCCAATAGCTTTAATAAAGTTTTGTGAATAAATTTCGGACGGAGAATAAGCAACATAGCAATGTTGTGCAATGCCCATGTGTTAGGAATCTCTAAAAAGTATTAAATCAAATTTTTGTTGACTGATTCCTTCTTAGAACAACTTTTAATCAAACGGGTTTGTTTGAAGAGATTCAACTAACTTGATATTTGTTCAAATAGAGTAAAAATTTGATAATCAGTCCATGCATAGCGCTTAAGGCTTGAAGTATTTGCCAAGTGATGAAAACCAAGTGTTATCGAACCCAACAATTTCATATACCTGTGTCGCAAACTAATACTACCATCACATAAAACTTCCCAATCAATAATCTCTGCAATGATTTTTTCTTATAATATAACATGAAACTCTATAGGTGCATATATATGAGCCCATATATTTGAAAGTCACTACAAAAATATTTATTGCTAAATTTTTTTTACTAAATTATCTAGTTTTAAAATTTCGGGCTAAATTTAAAAAAATTAAAATCATGAAAAGCACTTACGTTCATTTTCAGTTGTCTTTACTGGTCCAAACATGACCATAAATAATTTTCCCTGAAGCTCCACTGTTTTCTGTGTACGTAAAATGGCAGAAATCCAGAATCCATAATCTCTCCCATCTTTTGCTGCATGACTCAAAAACAAAGCTCGAAGACGTGCTCGAACCTTAAAATCGTAAAAAGGCATTATATTACAACATTCTGTACCATATTTATTAAAAATAGCAAAAAAAGTCTCTTTGATATTCAGTTACATTACCAAAAGAGGTAAAATAACTAACGTCACGATAATTAGATAAACAAGATAAGGTGTTACGATATGTAATACGCAAGTTCTTGTCTGCAAAACTTGAATCTAACTAGGCATAAAATAAAATTTTATACCTGCATTTCCAGTGACGGATATTTTCCAATTTTTTCAGACAAAATTTTATGCAGGAATTGATTCAATTCAGTAAAATGTAGAATCACATGCATTAACTCTTCACATTCGTGAAAATCCCATTTTTCACAAAACTATAACGAGAAATAGATATAGAAACATTCAGTTCTGACAATCCTACCACCATAATTCTATCTCTACATTTCTAGTACTTTTTTACTGCTAAAAAGATTAAATTTACTGAATTAATAGAAAACTGTTTTACTGAATTAATAAAAATGTTTCTATCTTAAATATATTCTGCTTTTTTTATGACATCGTCGTAATCATTTATAAATACAACGGTAATTCTGCAATGCTTTAAGATGTAAGCCATTGTGTACTGAAATATGAAATGAGTTGTGGCTTGGCATTCCTATAAAACATCAGTTTCCATAATATTGTGGTAAATATTGCTGATTCCGAGTTTATTCTTTTCTCGAGATCTGTTCTGAACATACCGCCATGAAGCAGCGACCCCATCCAGGCCAATTTGTTATTTCTTCATTCTGAAAACTCTTGGAAATCAACAAATAATTTTAGAGGGCGAGACAATAGCTTGTTAAAAGTGATTAATAAGCATTACCTTGGAGAAGAAAGAAGCTAAGAAAGAACGGCGCTTCCGAGAATTCATAACAATTGTGCTCGCCTTCAACAACATACCTAAGAAATATAAAAACAGCTTAGCAACAAAAAAAAAAATTTCGACAAACACTTCTTAATTACGAGAACTAACCCCATGAATAAAACGGGTCGACATCAAAAATGCCTCCCTCCACGCATGTAGCGGTTTCAACCAAAAATTTTTGATGCGCACTTTCTAGTAACAAATAGCGCCGAACTTCGCTGTTGAAGGTATTCGACGTCAAACTAACAGGCAGCAAAAATTTAACTGAAAAATTACGTATATTTTTCTGAAACTTTTAAATATGATAGCATTCCGCGTATGATCAGAATTATTAGATATATAATACAGCAACTGCGATGATGAACACATCTGTTATTGAACTCAGTATTTTTTTTAAATGCAGTAGAATTAATTAATAAAGATGAAAAAAGATAAACCAGGTATACGATCAAATAAATTATAAAGCAATTCTCGTGGGAGCACTTGGAACATCCCAAGAGGTGTTCCTACGTTAATCGCTCTTCTGATTCGCATCGCTTCCGCATACCGTGCTAAAGTATCGCACGTTATTAATTTGAGCGATATTTATTACAATTTTAATATACATAAAAAGCAGACATTAATGGGCGATATGATAGATGACGTAACTATCAAAGAGAGGCTTTTGCGAATTTCAGCGCGAAAACATTGATCACAATTGTTTTTTGGGGAGTAATTTGCAATCAGTTAATTGAAATCTATCAGCTCCACAGAAGAAATAGAAGGCTTACCTTGATCAAAAATTTGTCTCCGTTTGCGATAAAAGAAGTCGGTTATTCGATTATATACATTGAGTCTTTCCTAAATAACAATCAGGTCGCTTGCCAGGAAATCCCAAACAACATTAATAAAATTAGTATGATATTAAATTCAATAACAATCTTATACAAAATCTGCATCAATATACAAAATTTATTAATGAATAAAATGTATAATGATATATGAGCGGTGTGTATCGAATAACAACGTGTAAGGTCTTTTTATTCCAATATTTGATCATAATGAGAGCAATCTATTCATTTTATGTACTATCAGATGCTCACAGCTAAAGTTAGAAATTACTGATACTTAATTAACTGGACTAAATTAGTCGAACTGTTTCCAAAGCTGTTTTTTCATTTTGTATTTTAAAATTGTTACACTTATCATATATTATGAAACTGTTAAAAGTGTTACTATTAGAGACTATTAAAACAAAACTGATTCGAATAGTCGGTGAAAATCGAAAGGATAAAACTAAAATTCACTACTATTTACTGATTACGTGAGCTAAAACTAATCATAGCACTAACCATATATTCATCCTGTAATTCAGTGTTATTAAGCCATTGTATTTCATTGCTATAAGGTGACCAGTATTCATGCCTGTAACGCATTTGTCGATGCATTTCACGCTTCTTCGAGTTAATTTCTTTCCACACAAAACCTGAAATGATAAAACTGAACATTTCATTTACGTACAAGAAATAAGAGAGAAATCATTTCGTACAATTCACATTCTTAAAATTATTCTTAAAATGATGAATGTTATGTTAAAATTGTATTTTTAATAAAATATACGTAATATTTGGTATGTATAATATACAGAAAAAGCAAACTGCATTTTTAACAATAATGGTAGTCATTTGGGAATCCGGAAAACGAGAAGAAAGAGGAATGAAATGTGCGCTGGTATTCGTGGCTTTTATTGGGTTATTTGCGTTGGTTCTTTTTTTCTTTAGACAAAAAAGATCACGTAAACTGTCTTCAGTATTCTTCGCGTCCATTCCCATCATTTCCCTCCTCATCAAGCAATCGATATGAGAGCACATTACGTGCAGTGATGAAAATTACGTGTGATAATGAAAAGTTTCGCACTTAACAACTTTAATTTTTATTTATTGATATTACGTTTTCTAGTATAATGACGGAAAATCCTTTTCCTTTTTTAATCAATCTCTAAGAAATAAATTTAACATTAAAATTTGAACTTAATTAATGAGAAGAATTTATATCATTCATCCCTGTTTCGCTTAAAGCAGTTTTACGTAAATAAAAGCTATAAATTAGTAATAAATTAGTAAGTTGATGAATAAATGATTAATTTTATAAATGAGCAATTTGACAAATAATTAATAAGTTGGTGGATAAGCAAGTACATAAGTTAATAGACAAATAAGCTGGCAAGGAAGTATGTGTTAAAATTATAAATAAGTAGCAAATCAATGGACGAATAAAAAATGGATATATTAGTGAAGAAGTTGACAGATTCACTAATCAAGTTATGTATAATTTTATAAATTGATAGATGGATTGATATCAGATATTTAAGCATGATTAGCAAATAAGCTGATACAAATTGGTAAATTGTTGCTTTTGATTGACCTAGTAAATGAGGAGTTCGATATTATATTAGCAAATGATATTAATGACCTAGTAGATTGATGAATTAAAAGGAGTAAATTACTTTCATAAATTAATGGATTAATAAACGGAAAGATCAGTATTCAGAAATAGTAAATGTACATAAATGAGTGGTATGTAAGCAAATAAGCAATTAACTATAATTAATCAGTAAGTTGAGCATATCAATTAATAAATGAATATATAGTTAAGTAATCGAGTAAACAATTGAAAAAGTGACTAAAAACGAATGTTTGGAACTAGCTATGCTTCATTTTATGGCCAACTGATTTTTTTTGGCCAAAAAAAAGATAATTTCAGGTTCTCGGAAGTGATTGATTTAATTCTTTTCACCCATGTCAAAAAAATAAGCCATATTCATTTGCATATTTTATAAACATTGCGGAAAAAATTAAAGGTAATAATATTCAATTTTTATTATCAATATTCTCGTGCAGAAATTACTTAACAAATTCCAAAAATTAATTTGTCAGCGATTTATTAAGTAATTTAATTTCATATATCAAATATTTTCAAGTCTTTGCAATCTTTCAGCAGCAGTTGATATTTCACTAATCGGTGATAATATTTTTTTCTCAAAAGTACTGGTTTGATTACTGACATTTAAGCGTGGTGATATATTTGATTTCTTGGCATTTTCCGATTTTGCGACACTCTTAGAACCGAATGATAAACTGAAATGATAAGCTCTTTTTTGATTATTGCAAACATTAAAATATTTTTATATTTTTAGAGAAAAAATTATTTGTTTTAAACTTACAATTTTCGCATCACTGATAAACGATCAACTGTTATTTTTTCGCTTTTCATCATTTGTAATTTTTTTGCTGGAGTAAAAATTATAAAAATTATGGCGGAGAAATTGATTGAGCAAGTTAGAAAGTTAAAATTTTTTTATTCATATTAGAAGTGATTTCTCCTTATTCATCAACTTGTTAACATTGAAAAAGATCAATTTAATTTTTATTAAAAATAAAAAAAGATTTGTTAAGCTAACTGGAAATTTTAATTTACACCAACTTATTTGCATTAAAACTATTAATTATTCATGCAATTTAATCAGTAAATAAAATGAAATGAAATGTTTCATTTAAATTAATCATTTATTATCATCTATTTCATCATGTTTTGTAAGCAATCGAAAAATCATCTACGATAAGCATATTTATCAAGCAGAATATCAAATGGTAAAATCGTTTTCGAAGATAAACACTGAAATTTAAAAATCATTTTCAAATTCCATTTGAAATCGTAATAAATATTAATTGTCAAATGTACAATTTGATAAAATTCACTTGATTTATTAAATAGTTTGCCTTAATAATTTCCACCTTGTTCAGCTCGTTTCTTTGCTAAATATTCAGCTTTAAGTCGAGAAGCGCGATTTTCCAGTGGTAATTCGTTCGGCTTCTTAGGTGGATTTACTGGCCGTGTCCGGTGAACTGGTTTCAGGTTTTGTTTGACATCCAATTTTGCAATTTTTGCAGCAGGCTTAGACTAAAATAGTTGATGATGTGACAATTTGAAGTTAAACCTATTTATTCTATTAAATGTATTTGATTTATTCTATTAAATGTATTTGATTTATTCTATTAAATGCATTTATTCTATCGATGATCTGTTTATTCTATTAAATGTATATGTCATTTCATGTAAAAATTTATCAATACACTAAATTTTTGCGTGGTACTCATTAAGTTACATATTCAGTCATTTCCACTTCGAAAAGTGTCGAGAAGTGGAATCATTTAATCCAACAAAATGATCTCACTTCGAAAGCCAGGAGATATCGAGTAAATCGATTAACTGATTTTAGATCAGGAACTGTTGGTAATTCAACAATTCAAACTACTTCTTCGATTTATTTCAAATCATAAATTTGTCATTTATTGTTAGCAGATGATTAATTCATGCTATT